>JAQPPZ010003807.1:0-12394 GCA_028583015.1 Wollemia nobilis | reverse complement strand
TAAAAAATGGTGAATCTGAATCAAAATCAAGGTGAATCATGGAGAATTCTAAGCAAATCAAATCGAGCATATTCACACCAAAATTTGGGGCATTTGAAGCCCTAAAATGTAAGGTCATATTTGGATCCATTTTTGACCTATTAAATCATCTTATAACTTCATAAAAACACCACCATTAGATCAGGCTTGAAAAGAGCTTTCCAATGAGTATAAATATGCCTATGTTTGGATATATATTATGGCAAATTGACCCTAAGAAAAAATTGATCCTAAAAATTTTAGGCAAATGGGCCGACGTTGAGGGTCCTCATATTCACCAATTTCCAAATTTGGAAATTCTAATATTAGCCCAATTGGCGAATATTCGTCACTATGCATAATCCTAGATGCATGCATTCAAGAATTCTTGTCTCTTGAAGTTTATATCTGGTTCATTCTATCAAACTCTTGAATGAATCATAGTCTCCTTTTTCCTTATAATTTTATGAATGTGAGACTACTTTTTAGATTTTTCTAAAAAATCTAAATCATTCAATTTTTATTTGGTAGTTTTTTGGTTTTTTAGCAGAAATAATTTTGTGTTCTACACCATTATTTGTACTTGTTATTTAACTTATGCAATAGTGAGAACATTATCTGCATGTTGAGATCTGACGTAAAGGAAAGTTTTTGGCAAACAACAATGATTGTGAAGGATGTGTCTCACTCCCTTCTGGTGTTTTTGGCAGATGCATATTTTTTTTTGTGGAAAAATTCTTGCAAAGGATATTTTGTTAAATTATTCTATAGTCAAATCTTCCATCGTAGCACGCGATATTCAAGGATAACAATCTGTCATCAAAGTTTTTCTCCAGCTTTTGAGTATGACCATTTTGATATGCAAGAGCGATCTAACTTCTTAGCTTACTATACCATCTAAACACGTCATATTTATTGAGATAAATCATTTCATAAGCATGGATTTTTTGGTTTCTCACACTATGTTTAAACAAGATTTCACATCCTCTCAGCCACATTGAAATACCCAGTTAATTTGAGATATTTTCAATAGTTTTCTAGAGCACACGTCTACCTCAAAAAGTAGTGGTACTGTAATAGCAGATTGTCATTCAATAAAAATAAAATTAAATATCATCAACGAGTGACATAATGATGGATGTGCTTTGTTCACATTGAGATTCCATTTGTTGATGTGAAGAAGAGAATTTAAATGCTTGATTCATTTATCGGAAGTGACATTCAGATGTTGATTCTCTTTGGCGCCTTATTCGTCTCCTCGCTCCAATAGCTATTTTACCTATGATTGCGGTATGTAACACCCAAACACATCGATCATGAGCAATAAAATTCTAATATAAGTCTTATTTTACACATCACATTACTCGAAGATCACAACCAAAAGTCTTTTTTTCTGCAACTAGTAGTATCTCAAAGCCTGCAACTCTCTTGATGCTTTGTTTCTTAAGTTTTTTATAGGTGGATTGTTCCTTTTGAAATTTAATCTCGTCTACCAAAATATGATCACAAGAGGTATTGCCCAAATTTATTTTACCTTTTTGAAGATCTAGACTTTTTCCATGACTTCAACTCTCCTATCTGGCCTTGCTTCCTCTTGTTATTTTTGCAAGTGGATTTTTTATTTTGAAATTTAAGCTCGTTTAGAGAAATCTGATTACAAGAGTTCCACATGGCCTTTAATAAAGAGAGAGACACTGAAATATTTTTGCATCTATGTATTTAGGGCTTTCATATTTTTTTTCATATTCATTATATAAAAGGTGATAAAATTTTCATACAAACAAGTTGGAGCTTCATGGTGTGCACACCATGCATCTTCTAGAAGCAGAGATAGCCATCTATCAAAGTAAAATGAGGGATTCAAACTCTTATTCAGTGACTACATCATCGACAATGGGCAATGTAGATCACAAACCTATGACTGTCTCATGTCTTTTGAAACCGCGGGCGCTCTCTCTTGCAGATCAAACTGCAACTCTTTGAGTATTTCAACATTATTTTGCTCTGAAAATCAATTTTTCTATCCATTGTATTTCAAAAGAGTTTTGGACAAGAGTTGTAACCAATATCTATATATATATTTTTTCTTTCACTTATTTTGAAAGGGCATATCTTGAGAGATATTTTACATTGTAAAATAAAAAATATAAAAAAAAAATTGGTGGGGGATTATTGATGCCATTTTAAGGTACCACTTTGTTGTGCTGGTTCAGGGGGGGTCTCATTGTTTTATGTTTTCACTTCCTTGATGCTTGGAGTATTCTTACTAAAGAAAAAAGGTGTTGCTTCAACTACTTACCTTTTTTCTAAAATTAACACATCACATGCAATAGACACTCTAAATCCACATAAAATTCATACTTGGAAACCAAGAATCCTAAATCTCATTGCTTAAAAAGGTTTCTCACACTTGTTAGAGGAGAAACAACCTAAATTTGAAAAAGAATATGAAAAATTTATTCATAAAGGAAAAATATATTAAACAATGGGTATTATAAGCATGAATGTAAGTGAGAGCTTATGGTTTCATATTTTTGAATGTAAACTCTATTTGCGAGTTGGAAAATACAAAAAAAATATTTGGTAAAGTAGACCAAATAAGATCAATGCAGCTTGAAGCAGAATTAACAACCTTATCACCTGATGACTTTAGCACAATTTTGGACTTCCTCAAAAATATTAAGGAGCTTCTAACTCAATTAAAAGGTAGTGGAAAAACCAAAACAAATGAAGAATGCATCTATCTTATTTTGGCAAAACTAAGGGGGACATTTCAAATATTTGCAACAACATTTCTCTCTACAATGGATGCACTTGACACAAATTTTACAATGCCCACATTAGAAGAATTTGGTAATAGTATAACTAGAGAATAAATGAAGCTCTCCAAATATGAATCTTACCCCTCTTCATCCAAAACCTTTGTAGCTCCAAATTCATCAAAGGAAAAATACAAGAAAAAAGAAAAAGAAATTGTCACTTGTAACTATTGTAAAAGATATGGTCATTCAATCAATAGATATTAGAGAAGGTTAAAAGACTTGGAAAATGCAATGAAGGATCATAAATTTTATATCAAAAAATAGGGCAAAGCATTGAATTTCAAAGTAAAATCAATCAAATCTTATTCATATCATTGGGTTCTAGATTCAGGAGCCACTCATCACATGAGTTCATCAAAAAAGGCATTTAGTTCTTTATCCTCAAGTTCTACTTTCAATATTGAAGCAAGGGATTCATCCTTCATTCCATTCAAAGTAAAAGAAGATATACTTTTAAATGGTGGTTGCATCAATGATGTGATTTATGTTCTAGATATATCCACCAATCTTCTTTTTGTGTACCAAATCTATTAATTTAGAACAGAAAAAATAGTTTTATTCACACCCATAGGGGTGGCTTTAAAGAGCCACACAATATTATAGAAAAAGGGGAAATTGATCACAAATCCTGATAGTATAACTTTGGAGGTTTTAATAGCACCACTAAGGCATCATGTTTTGTTGCTCATGCAGAACTTGAAAGCAAACTTTGGCATGAAATATTTGGTTATCTCAACTATCAATACTTAAATGAGTTAAATAATCATAATATGGTAGATGGTTTGCTCAAAGTAACTCCCATTGATAATACTTGTCATGGTTGTGATCTTGGAAAATAGCATCAAAATCCTTTTCCCTCAAGTAAATCCCAAAGAACATCCAAACCTTTGGAACTTGTGCATAGTGATTTGATGAGCTTCCTAATTGCTCTTTCAATGGAGCTAAATATGCTTTGATATTCATTGATTATTTTTCAAGACGTACTTGAGTATATTTTCTCAAGTAAAAAAGTGATGTCTTCTATCACTTTAAAATATTTAAATTATTAGTTGAAAATAAGGCATCTTGTCTCATAAAAAATCTTCATACAAACAATGGAGAAGAGTACTTCAGTAATGAGTTTTTAGACTTCCTTTCTACTCATGGAATCATTCATCAACATTCAGTACCACATAATCCTCAACAAAATGATGTGGCAGAAATAAAGAATAAATCCTTAAAATAATTGGCAAACTGTATGCTCCGCTCAAGGGATCTTTCACCAAATTTTTGGGTAGAGGCAATCAATTGTGCAAATTTCATTCAAAATCACACACCTCACAAAGCTCTTCAACATTTGACTCCATAGGAGGTATGGTATGGCTCCAAACCCAATGTATCATTTTTTCATATTTTTGGGAGCACTTATTGGGCCCACATTCCAAAGAGAAATAGAAAATCCTTAGATAAAAAAGAAAAAACTTATAATTGTTGGCTACTATGAGGATATGAAATTTTCTTTCACAAAAATGTTCAATTCGATGAAAATTACTCTTCTCAAGATCCTCATTCTTATTCCTCTACCAACATTGATTCCATTGAGACTTCCTCATTTTTTGAGCCTTAATATGATGAAGAACCAATACTTGAAGATTCTACAACAAATGAGGAGCCTATTCTTGAAAGTCCTACACAAAATACAATTCCTACCACACTAATCACTACTCGTACAACCATGCTAAAATGTTCCTACACTACTATTCAAAAGGTAACCCCTTACATCCAATATCTTCCACCCTCTAGACTTGATCATTCCTTAGGCTCAGGCCTAGTCTGTCAATCAGTTTCTAGTGATCCACAGTCCTTCATTCAAGCAAATAGAATAAAAGAGTGGTATGATGTCACGATAAATGAATATTTCTCCTTGATAAAAAATCAAACTTGGTATCTAGTCCCTCTTCCTAAAGGAATAAAATTGGTTCATTGTAAATGGGTTTATCGAACCAAGTATACAGTATATGGATCTATTGAAAAGTACACATCTCGCTTGGTAGCTAAGGATTTTTCACAGGTTGAGGGTATTTATTACATAGAAACCTTTGCCTCTATTGCCAATATGGATTCTGTTAGGCTTGTACTTACACTTGCTGCATCGCAAAAATAGCTAATTTATCAAATGGATGTCAAAAGTGCCTTATTGCATGGTGACCTACAAGAAGAGATATATGGAACAACCTTTTGGTTTTTGTTAGGATTATTCACTTGAATGTAGACTAAAGAAGTCACTCTACGATCTAAAATAATCTCCTCGAGATTGGTATTAGAAAATGGATTCTTTCCTTCTCTCCATTGAATTTTCTCACTATGAGTCTAATGCCATAGTCTATATTTGGTGGGACGGAAGAGACATCACCATTCTTGTTCTCTATGTTGATGATTTAATTCTCACTAGTAGTTCTACTTCTCACATTTACACTGTTTGACACTCCCTCTCTGAGAAATTCAAGATGGTTGATTTGGAAGTGGCTCATTACTTTCTTGGATTTTAGATCACTCACATAGATTCAGGGATTTTATTATGTCAGCAAAAATATACCCTAGTTCTTCTTCAGCGATTTCAAATGACTTATTGTAAACCTTCCCCTACACCTTTTTAGTTTGGGGTCACTTTGACTTCCTCCTGAACTTCACCTCTTTGTGATGCTACTCTTTATAGATAGTTAGTAGGAATTCTATTGTATCTCACTTATACTTGCCCTGATATTTCCTATGTTTTTGGTTTGATATCTCAATTTTCTCAATCCCCTCATGACATTCATTGGTAGGCAGCCAACCAGATTCTTCACTATCTGCAAGTCACTACACATTTTGGCTTATTCTATGGTAAATATTCTACAAAACTAGTGGGATACACTAATTCATATTAGGCAGGTTCAATTGATGGTATATGTTCTACCTTTGGCTATGTTTTTGTATTAGTTCATCTCCAATATCTTGGTCATGCAAAATGTAATAAGCATTTGCATTATTATCTATAGAGGCATAATACAGGGTAGTAGTTTTATCCAGCTAGAAGGCTCTTTGGATTCATCATATTTTGGCAGAGTTTGGTTTCTTTCATGATTAGACTATTGTACTTTGGTGTGACAACCATAGTACAATTCATATTTCATGCAATCTTGTTGAGCATCAGCGTACCAAGAATATTGAGATACACATGCACTTCATTTGAAAACACATTCAAGATGGAGATCTTAGCTTAGGTTACATTCCCACATAGGATCATATTGTAGACATCTTCACCAAATCCTTTGCTTCCACGCGCTACCTTCAACTGCGTGAGAAACTTGGGGTTACAAAGATATCCTAGAGGGTATTATTGATGAGGACATCTTCCTCTCCATCCTCTTCTTCTTATTCTTCTACATCTTTTGGAATTTGGTTTTTTCACTTATTTTTTTATTTATCTAAAATAATATCTACATATATTATACATGAGTACCTTATCATGACTTGTCATCAGGACTCATTTTTGTGGATATGCCACCTCCTTTTTCTATTGTATATGAGTACCTCATTAGGCCTTGTTTCTAGGACTCATTTATGTGGATATGCCACCTTTTATTTATCTTGCTTTTTTTACACTTACCCCTAGTATCACTTAAGGGGGGTGTTAGAGTATCTCTTAAGTTCTACAAGGATATTTGGTTTAAATTTATCACTCTTGTTGAGATTGATAAACTCCTAGTTGTGATTAGATAAGATCTATTGGGTTGTTGTAATCCAATAGCTCACAAGAGATCAAATTTGCTATTTATGCACAACTAATATCATGGAATAATCAATAAATCTAAGCTTCTCTCAAAGTTTCTTGTAATGCTTTGCATATCTTTTTTAACTTGGGTTTATAATATTTTTCTTCAATATTCTAATATAGACCACAACCTGTAATGTACCCAGAAGAGAAGAGTACTTTTCTTTCAGAAGATATAAAATAGTAGGCAAACCAGAAGGAATAGGAACCCTAGAAGATCCAGCTACCAAAACTTTTGCCTCGGTACTAGCATTGTTACCACAAATTTTCTTTCGAGGCTCAGCATAATGGACATCAAAATCATCACCAAAATCAGAGTAATAGGGACTCAGATAACTCAAATACCCATCACTTTACCATAGATAGAAAGATTCATATGGTCTTGTTGTGAAATCAATGTGCAAAGGGATTTAAAATAGCCAAAGACCCATCAGAATCATAGGATGATGTCTTAACCACCTGAGACACAAGGAGAAGACTAAAGAGTATAATGCATCACCACATCACCATAGGAGTAGAAAAATTACCACATCACCATAATAGCATACAATGAGGGTACCATTGGGACTGATGCTAAGAGAATTCTAACCAACATCCACACAAGTATACCCAACCAATGATAGACAACTAAAAAAGGGCTAGGGGACTTTTGAATATCACCAATTAAAATAGCCCACCTAATCAAGCATAAAACAAAATATCCAGTAAAGAGTGCACTGAGTGAACTCCCATACCAAGCATCACACATCTCCAACCAGACCCTTTATCCTTGTTGAGAAACATCCAAGTTGACTATATAATATGCCACCTTATTCCCTTCTCAATAAATATGCTAAAATTTGAACTTCTCTCTTGATTTTAAAATTCTAAACACCTCTTCTAGAATATTTAAAATGTTCCAGTGAGGTTTGTCAATAGAATTGGTAATATTTACTAGATTTAAGGAGTCCCCTTTTATAATTATTTCTAATATTTAAGTATTTCTACCAATAGTAACCCTTGAAGGAGACCCCTAGCTTCAGCAAAGTAAGATGTTTGGATAGAAATATTCTCTGTGTATGCACCAATCAGCTCACCCTTAGAATTTCAAATTACCCCACTAGCAGTCATAGAGCCCAGATTTCCTTTCGAGGCACCATCAAAATTCAATTTGACACAACCCTCGGGAGGAGGGTACCATGAGGTGGTTGAGCATACCGAGGTAGCAAGTGGTTTATACGACTTGCAAGAAACTAGAAATCTAATTTTAGCCTCCACCAGGCTCTCATCTAAAGAACCCACTTTGAGATTCGAGAAACAATGAGACACATTCTCCACAGTAGCTCCAAGAGTTCTAGAAGAAACTCGATTTGGATCATGCCTTAAATTCTTGAAGGCTCTCTTATTGTGTTCCCACTAGATGATCCAAAACAAATGCGGGAGCAAGAAAAACCAATTTTTTTCCAACCGAGGTGACTTGAAATGAGAAGTCCACTATAGGCACATATCAGAGATAGTGTTTGGCAAACCCCAACTGACATCCAGAATAGACAACACTTGAGAAACTATTGAAATTGAGAAGGGGCACTGGAAAAAAATATGATGACAAGTTTCCTCTGAAGCTTCACACAGGTAGCATCTATTGATCAGACCCATCCTCCTCTTGTGAATATTTTCTACTGTTAAACATTTATTTTGAATAGCCAATCAATAAAAAATATTTACTTTTGGAGTCAGGTTTTTAAGCAAATCAATAAAAAATATACATGTTGCTATGGATATTTCAAACCCTTTACCATAATCCATTAGGATCAAATCTAAACGAGGAGAATAAGATGAAGTGGATTATAAAAATATTATATTTTGATGTCTAGTTGCTATGAGATTGGACACAAGGCAAGAGATTACAAAGTGAAAACAATGAAAAAAGACATAAAATTCTAGTCATGAGACAAAATTCAAGATAAATCAAGGGAATCATATTGTAATAGTTGGACTAGATCAAGGAGATCCCACTCCAAATGAATAGGCAAATAAATATGAAACAAAGAAATATATAAATGGGTGAGAAAGTACATTGTGCAAGTTCAACTTTAGAAGGAATTAAAGATGCAAAGGAATATGTGGAGGAAATTTTTTAAAGCAAATATGATAAAAGAGATCAAGTTTAATCCAGGTAATTTATCTTAAATTTTGTCTAGTATATATTCCTCTCTTCTCAATAGAAATGGAAGTAGTGTAGAGGTTATCCCTTGCACTTTAGGGTTTAAAGAGCAACACAATAAGAAAATAAGGATGAAGAATATAACTGTGATAAAGGAATATCCTTACACTTTAGGGTTTCTTGTGCAACATAAAGAATAAAGTGTTTTTGAGGTTATCCCTTGCCCTTTAAATACTTAAAAGAAAAACAAACCCATAGATGATAAGTCTCACTATGAGCAACATACAAAAATTAAAGGGATTAATGAAGATGAAATTGTTGGTGGGAATAAAAAATACAAGAAGACCAAAGAAGTAAAAACAAAGAGAAAAAGAAACTCATAGGGATATTGATATGGAAAAATAAAAGCAGATACTACAAGTGGTAACAAGAAGTGGATCAAAACCATAAATAAAAAGTGATAGTAAAAATGATATCTTGGAATACTAGGGGCATGAATAAGACCCATACAAAATTAAGTATTAGAGAATTGAAAACTTGTCATAGAAAAAATATTTATGGAAATGGAAACTGAGTTGCAAATATTTTAGCCATTTGTAGTGTTGATTTACATCTTGGCAAAATGTAAATTTTAGAAAGCAATTGGATGAGTGAGATTTTATCTCTTAATATTAGGGAGTTCATTGTGGAAACATAATAGTTTGAGAAAGATTAAATATATTTGATAGAAATGCAAATGAAGAATATCTTTTATTGAAAAACAAGTTCGATATGGTTTGATTAACCTGATAGTAATATAATGAGAATAATATTTTTTTGGTTAGTTTAACGGGAGTGGCTCCAAATAGCAACCACACATAACTTAATAATAATAATTTTTAAAATATATGAATAGTATAAGTAATATAAAAAGGACTTTATAGTAAGTAGAGAGAGTGAATGCAAGCTAGGAGCAAGGTGGAAGTGTTAGTAAGAAGCATAAAGAAGAGAAAAACATCAAAGTTAGGTTTATAAATGTATATGATCCAACTATATTTACTTGTGAAATATGTTAGAAGGACCTAAAAATACTTTAATCAAACACAATGAATGATTCATTGTAATATATGGATTCTTGGAGGTGATTTCAACATTGTTTTATCTCCATGGGAATGAAGGTTGGTATTCTAGGATGGTCTAAATCAATGTCATATTTTGCTTCATTTTTTAATTCAAATAGACTTTAGTATGCAAGTGCTTCAATTTTTCAATATGAATGGGATAATATATGTATTGGGAAAACTCTAAAAATTGAATCCAAGATCAAAAATTTATAAAAAGTAGTAGAAACCAATGGAATGTATTATGATTCGTATATGAGAGGAAAACAAGTACTTTTTAATTATCATATTGCATTGAAAAAGGAATCATATTGGTTTCAAAAAAGTGAAGATAAGTGGCTCAAGAAAGGAGATAGAAATACAAAAAAAAACATGTTAAGATAAATTTTTTTTTTTCTTTTTATTACATCAAAATATTTTAACTCTAGTTGGAAGAAGTATTGAGGAAGAAGAAGATATAAGAAAGGAAGCAATTAATTATTTCAAAAATATTTTTTTAGATACTAGGCAAGATAAGTAGCCATAGGATAAGCTTGTGCACAATATTACATCAATTATCACACAAGGACAAAATAAAAATTTGATGAAGATATCTATGGAGGAGATACATGAAGCAATTTTCTCTTTCCATCCCAACAAGGTACCTAGCCCTAATGGATTTCCTACAATTTTTTTCAAAAAAAAAAGGATTTATTGAAGAGTAATATATTAGTTTTAGTTGAATAGGGTTTGGAAAAGGAATGATATAATAAATGATGTGTCACTTTTATTACATCAGTTTCCAAGAAATGCAAGACAAATTGTTTTGATAATTTTTGTTCAATAAGCCTTTATAACATGATTTATAAGATTATTTTAAAAATTATGCCAAACAAGTTGAAATGTATTCTAGATTTTGTTATCTCAAAGGAACAATATGGTTTTTTTCATGATAAAAAAGTCTTGATGGTATAAATATTACATAGGAGGCCATACGTTCTCTTCATTCGATAAAAAATCAAGTATGCTTACAAAATTAGATATGAATAAAGCACATGATAGGGTCTCCTAAAGTTTTCTTGTACATGATATTTTCAAAAGGTTTGGTTTTGATTAGAGTGGTATGTGTAGCAAAATAACTAAACACAATAAATAAGATAAAAACAAAGAGAGAAATTTACCAAAAAGAATGTTCCTTTGTATTAGTGCTTGATACAATGTTACAAATGGATATCTTGAATTGCCCCAAATGTGTTGGGGGTAATGCTACAATTATTTTCTCCTTCTGATAGATGTTACAATGCTCCCATAGGAGAGGTAAATTCTTCCAACTCATCAGCAAGATAGGGTGCTCTTTGTTCCTTTGTTACAGCTCCAAGGGGTGAGTGGGCTTTGGTATCCAATGTAGGGATCACTCCTAGCTTCAATAGCTCTTCAAATACCTATCTCCTGCACACATGGAAACCAAACAAGGGTTAATAGCACATATATAAATTATTGCAAACAATGCAAATAAAAGAAACCCTTGAAAGGAATGCTTGCAATAAACATAGAAATACTAATAAAAAATGCCTTGCTAACAAATCGATAAGTTACTGATCTTTGTTGATAAAACCTGTTCGGGACTATGGAACCGTGGGAATGCGATTACGGGCTGGAAACCATGGACCTACGGTTGTGAAACCATGGATGCGCATTTTTGAATATAGAACCACGGGCGAGTGGTTTTGGCTCAGATGACAGGTCACCTCGGGATGTGTGCCAATGATCGAATTCGAGCTCGCGCTCTCAGTTTCTCGTCGGGTCTAGATATATTTTGACAGCATGTCGATACGTAAATTTAGCTCCCTCTATTTGGTGGATTTATGGTGCCTTTATAGGCTGCCTAAGGCTTTGGAGGGGAATGTGAGGTGGCAAGCCTAACTTGCCAAGTGGAAAATCTGGACTGCCAGGTGGAAGTGGCAGTTACAGTGAGTCATTCAGTGTGGTTCACTTAACTGGGGTGATGTAGCTCCAAGTGGAGTGGGATGTTGTTTTATGTGAAGGGACAAGGGGACAACAACAAAGGAGTTGTGGCATGGGTGTTGGGAATCTGTCTCATGTACAAGGACAAAGGGGATAAGAGTGGGTAAGATGTGGCATGGATGTTGGATGAAGTGTCCAAGACACATGTCCCATGGGTAGACAAGGTATCCTAGGGTGATTTTCCTAATTAAATAAATTAGGAAAATATAATGATGTGCAGGATTTTATATCCCTAAGTTAGAGATTAGGCATATATCTTTATTATGTAGGATTTGATGGTGAGGTGGTGAATGTGAACTAAAGGGTGCCAGATTTTGGTGTCTATAGTTGCCCCTTTTTGTACTGTGTTGTGTACAACACAATGCGATGCAAAAACTCAATGACATCTAGCTTTATTGGATGAATGGGTTCATTTCTCTTTGACACACAAAATGAATGAATTTAAAATTTTGATTTGTTTGCTTACCCCCTCAATTGACAATTGGGTAAAGGTTGACACCCATAAGCCAATTGA
>JAQPPZ010003806.1:0-103310 GCA_028583015.1 Wollemia nobilis | reverse complement strand
GAATAATTAATTTAATTAAACCATGGTGCACAATCAGGTGCAACCTTGGGTTTTTTCGAGAATTTTTGGGTTTAACTCTTAAAATGGTTGATTTCAAATATTGGAATAGAAAATAAGGGAGGTTGATAACATAGTCATTTTAATCTGGATATTTCAAATTCATTAGCATCCGAATGTGGTAGGCTGATAAGACAGACATTCGTCCCTCAAGAGTAAAGAATTTAATAATAATGACAACCGCTTCTTGCCATAGAAGGGGAAGTATAGAAGTTGAAACACCTTTAATCGACCCCTCCTTGTATCTAAGGATTGTACACTTCTCACCGATTTTTTCACCAACTGGGTGATGCTCTTCGAATTTTTATAATAAGGTAGACCAACCTTAGGTAAACCCAACACTTCAAAAATCAGGCTAGGGTTTAGGTCTAGCTGAAGTCCTCCAACATGGGTAAGCATGGTGTCAGGGTTACAGTTTAATATGAATTGCCTCGCCACCCCTAAGTCATGACCTTCAAACTTAGTCAATACCTCCCACCATCGGGCGTTATGGAAAATATCAACTATAGATTCACTTGGGTTTTGAGTCTCAATAGATGATGGCTCACTTCATTTTTGAAACACGGGTTTAGGCGTGGTGACGGTTGAGGGTTGAAAAAAGAGGATTTCAAATTTATCACCAAGAACCATGCAATTTATATATAAACAGAATTATTTTAGAGGTCAGCAAAGCCTTTAAAAATTTATTATTTTTATTATTATATGTTTTGTTTATATATTTAGAATTTTACTTTATTTTATGGTTAAAAATAAAATGAAAGACATCCTCAAATAGTTGTTCAAAACCCTATTGTAATCATACCAGATCTGTGTAACAAACAAAAAAATGTTCTAATTATTGTAAAAACTTGTAATACATAAGAGTTTCCCCTTTTTTTTCTATATTTTCAAAAAAAACACTAAAAAAATTTACCCTAATTTACCCTAATTTTATTTTTAAAATAGAACTTACATATTTTTCCCTAATTTTACCCTAAAATAAAATTTCATATTTTACCCTAATCTCTGCCTACTTCTGTATTTCTTTCTGACGTATGTACAAAGTAAAGGAGAAATATCAATTTTGTATTCAAGGGAACAATAATAAAAAGTAAATAATAAAAAGAAAAATTCTTACCTATCGCTATCACCACAATCCTGCCACCTTTCAATGTCTTCGACAAACTATACACTCGTTCAATGAATTCGCTTGAATTCGAAGACTATCGACCGTAGAATTGATCAATTCTCATCAATTTTCCAAAGAATCCTCAAAATCCTTCTTCCTTCGGTGTTTTCAGAGCAAAATCGAGCTCTGCAACTTCGTTCGATAGATGGTTTTGCTTTGCATGGCCGCATGCATCGTGGTTTTCCTATCTAATGATGGATATACATTAAAACCTATCTACGGTGGTAATTCCTAACCTAAAATCGATGGTGATAAATAAATATAACCCTAATGCAAATTTTGGCTATCAATGCGCTTCTATCAACGACTACCCTTTTTAATCCACGGCTTACTTCGTAATTGGTCTGCAAACAGACATGTGTTGGCGTTAAATTCCCTTTTGTTGCGGTTGGCGTGGCAGTTTGTGTTTTCTCTCCACCTTTTATGACCGTCGATGCCACTTTGAATCAATGGTAGAAAATATTAATCCGCGTATAAACATACAATTGGGTGGAGAATTCACACATGCTACCTTTCCCATGGTAGTTGGTTGGTGAGTTGTTTGCCACCACATATGACATGTGGTCCTTGCTTTGTTACGAGGCGTGTTTGAGCTATATGCCACCTTTTGTGAAAGATGTGCTTCTTATTGCCTTGTCACGAAGTTGGCTCTTTATCAAACCCGCGGTGTGATATGATCATATATTTTATTTTATTATTTTTTCTTATGTTATATTAACTTTATAATTTATTATTATATATTATTATATCTAATTTTAATATTATATCTTATTAATATATATTATATCTTTTATATATATTATTATATCTTATTTTAATATATTTTATTATATAAATATTATATAGTTTATTATATTTTTATTATATATTATATTTATGTTTTTATTATATGTTTTATTTAAATAAGGTAATCTATTATAAGGTAATAATATATATTTTTATTTTAATCTATTATATTTTTAATCTTATATTATAATTTATGGCGCTAACCTATTTTTATTTGCCCTATTACTTCCTAAGTTTCCACATGATCTTAATTTAAATACATATATTTTATTTTAATTATTATATATATTTGTTATTTTAGACTTGCGATTTTTACGGATGACAACTACAGAAGGGTGTTATGGAATAGTATTACTGATGATGGTGTTACGGAATATATCTACAGAAGACACCTACTAAAGGTATTACGGAAAATACTTACAAAATTACGGAAGACACTTACAAAAGACATCTACCAAAACCACTCTTTAGAATCAAGAAAATACTTTACCTTTTTTCTTCCCCCAAATTGTATTATGAGTTGTATATGCCTTTATTTATCCTCCCCCTAAACTGTAATTTTGGCTATATAGCCAAAACAAAAGGAAGGGTGCTTATTTATTTTTATGGATAAAATAATAATTATTTTATAAATGGGGGTTTATTTATAATTTTTATGAGTATGCTTCATGTATGTTATTAAGAAGTTCCCAAGATAGAAAAATAATTTATATAAAATCTGATTTCAACCTTCTAGGATATCTGCAATCATGGAAAAAAGTGAAGTAAATATTAATATGCTTTTTTTTTTTTATCTAAAGGATGAAATGTGATGGACACAAGCCATGTTTTTGTAGAAAAAATTGAAACCATAGTACTTTTATGAAGATTTGCTTTGGATTTTTACCTGCATGTGATGTTTCCAGGGTTATCCTTCAAGGACTTCAAACATTCTAGCAATTCCCAAACAACTTCATTTACTCCTTTCACAAATCAATTTAGTGTCAAAGTTGTCCTAGTAGTTTCAAGCCTCTTTCAAGACCAATTGTGTGTGCAATGAGGATTCATTTCCCATTATGAGTAAGAATTAAAAAACAAGGGTTATGCATGTGAAAAATCTAGCTGATATTATGAGCATCTAGAGGTCTTATCCAAACTTAGTGCTAATACATAACGATACCTCAATAAAGAGTACCTCATGGTGTTTGAGATACTAAGAATTCCAGGTATTCAAGCTCTTTTTCCCTTTATTTACTTTTGTTTTATGTGGGATACTTGCTCATTTTGGGAGGAGCAAGGGATTTTTAGTGCTTTTTTGGGTTCTTGCTTATTTTGAAGAGAAGCAAGAAGAATTGTATTGGAATACTTTTTGGGGTTCTTGCTTATTTTGAGGAGAAGCAAGAATATTTTTATGGGGATACTTGCTCGATTAGATGATTTATATATATATATATATATATATATATATATATATATTAAAGGGTGAAGGGCGAGCTTGTCCTTTTGCCAATTCGTTAGTATTCTAGATGATACGTATAAATAGATAAGCAAGGAAAACTATTCACTTATGGCAAAAATAAAACGAGTTAATTTATTCAATATTTCACAATGTTTTTAGATGTATAATTGTGCGTGGTCAAAAGAAAAACTTGATCAATTAGGAGTAACTTATAACATTTTAAAATATTTGCTTTATTTTCAACAATTTTTTTTTAACATGGTGGAATTGGTAGTCACCACGAATCTGGGTAGGCTGTCCAGCTTTTATGGTCACCCCACAATATTTTGTGTTGTTTTCCCCAAAAGTTGCCACACAGATCTTCGTGTAGTCCATCCCTATAACCGCCATGCCACAATCATTTTAAACCTTTTATGCCGCTGAAATCACCATGAAAGTGACAAGTGTGCAGTCCAGCGAGGCCCAAGATTTGAACCTTGGACCTCCGCCCCCTTATGGGGTTTGGATGAACCAATTGGTCTACACCTCGGACCTTTTTTCAATGAAAATTTTGCTCAAAATACTAGATATAATTTGAGTATTTGAAGAATACCTAGATTTCATCTAGAAACAAGGTACTATGCATCATGTGGTGATCATCTTCCTACAAGGTTTTTTTTTTTTTTAGAGAGAACATTTCCTTTAAAATATTAAGACTGAAAATGGAAGGGAATACAGATACTTCATGATGAAATAAAAGAAGCATAATCATTTTTTTTTATATAGTAATTATTTTTATACCAATTTTGAAATATATATATAATTATATTATTATTTTTTCTTTTCAAAGAGATTTTATTAAATAGTAGCCGGTTGCAGATCAAAAATATACTGCAAATCAGTTTGTTGTCTAAAATGGTGTATGAATTCTTCCTTAGATAATGACTTCTTATAAATTTTAAGACTATGTCCATTTACTAGTAGTTTCCTTGTTGAATCATCTATGGGATTAAGCTTTATTGTACCATTTCCAAATATTTCCTCAATTTCAAAGGGTCCTAGCCATCTTGTTCTGAATTTACTTTGAAAATATTGGTAATGAGAGTCAAATAACAAGGCCCAATCTCCTGATTGAAATGTACGTGGTACAATGTGTTTATCATGCCATTTATTTTGTTGTTGTTGGGTTATTTCAGTTCTATGCAATGCTTCTAATATTCTCTCATCCAGAATATTTAACTTTTCCAACCTTTCTTTTTGTGCGTTATCCAAATTCATGTCAAGTTGTACTACTGTGCAAAGGGTTTCTATCTCGATTTCAATGGGTATGATGGATTGTTTTCCATAGAACTTTTCATACGATGATAATCTTGTGGTAGTTTTCCAAGTTGTATTATATTCCCATACAACTTATTTTAGTCTCTCAACCCAATCACCCCTATTAACAGTTACAGTTTTTGTAATAATCTTTTCAAGTTCTCTATTTGTAACTTGTACTTGTCCATTAGCCTGAGGGTGATATGGTGAGGTTTTCTTGTGTTTTATTTGATAGATGTTAACAAAATGATCAATAATATTGGAGGTAAATTAAGTTCCATGATCTAAAACTAATTATCTTGGTGCTCCAAAGCGTTGCATTATGCTTTCATAAAGAAAATCGGCCACTGGTTCAGCTTGAGATCATGGGAGAGATTTAACTTTAGCCCACTTGGTAACATAATCTATACATACAAGTATGTGTTTATTACTATTACTTGGAGGATCTATAGGTCCAACAAAATCAATTCCCCATTTTTAAAATGGTTCAAGTACTATTTGTGGAACCAAAGGCATTTCCATAAATGGTGTAGGCTTTCTAGCTCTTTGACAAGCATCACATCTATCAATAAATTCATGAACATATTTAGTCATAGTACGCCAAAAGTACCCAGTTTGAAGTATTTTAATAACCGTTATTTGGGTGGCATAATGACCTCCACAAGGTTCTTCATGTGTTGCCCTAATAATGTCATATACATCATTTTCTTACACACATCTCCTAATGATTTGGTTAGGACATTTTTTAAACAGAATTCCATGAATCCACATAAAAGGAATACTTTGATGTATTAATTTCCTACGCTCATGCGGTGTATAATTTTAAGGTATTTTTTATATTACTAAATAATTTACAATATCAACGTACCAAGGGGTAAAAATAGAAAGAGCAAACAAATGTTCATCTGGAAAATTGTCAGGAATTAACTCGTTATCATCAAATATTTACATGTAATATAAGTGATCTGCAATAACATTCCTGCCTTATCTATAATTGTGATATTGAACTCTTGTAGTAATAGAAGCCATCTAATTACTCTACCGCCCACTATTGCTTTGTTCCTTAAGTATCTAATGTAGAGTGATCAGTGTGAACAAATACTTCATACCCTATTACGTAATGTTTAAATTTATTGAGAGCATATATTACAGCTAAAAATTATTTCTCTATAATAGTGTAGTTAAGTTCAGCTCCATGCAAGTTTTTACTTACATAATAGATACCATAAGGTATTTTTTTTTCTATTTTTTGCAATACTATTCCTATTGCATAACCTGAAGCATCACAATGAATGTGGAATGGTAATTACCAATTTGGTCCTCTCAATATTGGAGCAGTAGTCAAATTTTTTTATTTCTTCAAAGGCTTCTTGACATTCGTTTGTCCAATTGAATTCACTATCTTTAGTTAAGAGCTTAAACATGGGAGTAGCAACTTTACTGAAGTATTTAATGAACCTACAATAGTATCCTGTGTGTCTTAAGAAACTTCTCACATTTGTTTGTGTTTTTAGAGGTTGAAGGGTTTGATTAATTTGTATCTTTGCAGGGTCTACATTAACACCTTATTCTAATATATAATGTCCTAGAACAATACCTCCTTTCATCATCATAAAACACTTTTCATGACTTAGAGAGAGGTTTTGCTCTTGGCATCTTACCAAAATATTTTTCAAGCTTGATAATGTTTCTTCAAAGGTAATATCGTATACAGTGAAATCATCCATATAAATTTCCACACATTCATTAGTTAAGTCAGAAAATATAGCCAATACAACTTTTTGAAATGTTTTAAATACATTGCATAGTCCAAAGGGTAGAACATTATAAGCATTGGTTCCTACAGGACATGTGAAAGTTGTTTTTTCCTGGTCTTCCTCATCTATGGAGATTTGATTATATCCACTAAAACCATCTAAAAAGTAGAAATATTTCTTTCCAGCCAATGTATCTAAGACTTGATCAATGAATGGCAAGGTAAAATGATCTTTCTTGCTTACTTTGTTCAATTCTCTAAAATCAATGCAAATTCTCCATTTACCATTTTTTTAGGGACTATCACAAAAGGTGACACCCATTGGCTATCAAAAATTGGGTATATAAATCCTGCCTTTAAGAGTTTAATGATTTCATCTTGAACTACTTCTTTCATAGTTGGATTCAATCGTCTTTGGGGTTGTCTTATTGGATTACAACCTTCTTGAATAAATATGCGATGGGTACAAACATTTGGGTCGATACCCATCATATCCTAATAGTTCCATGCGAATGTTGATTGATGCTTTCTAAGCACATATACCAACTGTTATTCTTGCATGCTTGTGAATTCATTACTAATGTTAATATTTTTTCCTGGTATAATATCTATTTGTTTACACTTTTTTGTATTTGCATCTATCCCATTTATCACATATCCAAGAATGCTTAAATCATAGCCATATGGTTCTATTTTAGATTGAATTGTTCTTGCCTCATCAATGTAAAATTGAGATGAACAACTACCATCTTGATATTGATTCTCTTGTTGATTTCCTAACAATAATGGTAGGGGCCCCTCGACTTCTTGTTGAAGTTGTTCATGTAGAACATTAATTGATAAAGTTTGGATATCATCATACTCATGAGGGAAATCATACCACAATTTCTTTGGAAATTATTCTTCTATTGTTGATATTGGGAATAAACTAAGGTATTTAGTATTCTTGTCATTAGAAATAGTCATATTGACATCTAATGTAAGCATCAGTTGTTGCAATCCATGGGCGTCTTAGGATTAAGGGATGTCCCCCTAACTTCTTCTTGGTTTGTAAGACTATAAAGTCTACAGGGTATTCCCATGAACTTATAGAGACCATAATGTCTTCTAGTTTTCCTTCTGGCTTAATAGTAGACCTATCGGTGAGTTGAAACACAATAGAATTTGATTGTAGTTTATGCATCCCTAAGGATTCTGCTATTTCTTTGGTCATGACATTAATAGCGGCTCCTAAATCAATCAAAACATTTTGTAAGGTTATGTCTTCAATATGTATTGTGAGTATAGGTATTCCAGGATCTATGTATTTTGGTAATAACCTATCTCTTATCATTATCATAGATAATTGTCCAATGACTTGAATAGTTTGGAATTCATTCTTCTTTTTATTTCGTGAATTTGAACATATATTTTCAATAAGCTTGGAATATATGGGTATATCCTTGATAGCTTGTAATAAATAAATCTTAATAATAATGCCTTCTATTTATTGAAGGAAGTTAAAGGTTGGCTTAGATGTTTCTTTTGGTTGCCAATATTTTATGGAATGGCACTTATACTTCCTTTCTTATTTGGATTTCTTGTTGCTTTGTTGGAATATTTTTTGGTGGATTTTTTGTTTCCTTTTTGTTGTTATCCTCTTGTTGGTCACAAATTTGCCTAAGTACAAGATATTATCACTTGTGCACCCTAGACTCGGCCAAAATTGAAAGGTCGAGGGAAAGAGAAAATTCCTTCGGACCAATCTCTAGAGAGGGCTGGTTCCCTTACTAAATCCTACACTGTTAAAGACTAGAGTTGTGGGAAAGAAACTGAAAATAACGAAAAGAAAGGAAAATATGGCCATAGGCCGAATATGTAGGATTGAGGCAGACTAACAACAAAAATTCCACCAAGTTTTATAACAACATATAACAGAAGGAAAGCAACAGAATTTTACTCACACCTTTGTAGGGACAACCCTTAGATCACATTTCAAAACTTACTCACTCAACAATGTTTTAAATCCAGAAATAGAATTTGAAACTTAATAGCAAGAACATGAGCATAAAAAGAAATGCTTAAAAATAGAAGGAAATCACACACATAATAATGCTTGCAAATTTTAGACACCAAGTATCTTCTATTGATGTAGAGAACTTAAGAAGTTTTTTTGCAAAATATCCAACCTCTCTTACAATGGAAATTTGATTAGTATTTATAGAGGTTTTCACCTCTTTCATTAAATACATTTGGAGGCAAGGTGTCGGCCACTCAGACACCAATAGTAGCAACTCTCTCCTTGAAAATAATAATGAACCAATGAACAAATACCAAAGAAAATATCTACTAATTTTATCACATGGCATATCAGGCTTCAGTAGGAATCAACGATCTGATTTCATTCTCTATGGTGGCGCCTTGGAAATGCATACCCATGAAATGGTCGATGCCTCAAAAATGAACAATATTGCACTGGAGTCCAAAGCACCTAGCAGTTTTGGTGATAATATTGCCATAGGAATTAACTTCATCAATCTTAATCCTTTTTCAAAGAATATTTTCATTGAAAACATGAAATTTCACCCAAAAAATGGGCCTTCATCTTCAATTATCCTGAAACGAGTTTTGCTTGGAATGTGCACTTAATACTTTCATCCTATGTGAAATGAAATTGTACCCCAATATTTGTCCTTTTCTTTTGAATTTTTCTGGGAAAATATTCTACTGCCATAAGTGGGGCCAATATTGGAAACTTGATTTTTTTGAAAATTAATGAGAACAAAGAAAGCAAAAGGCCTTTTGGAAAGCAAAAGGTATTTCGAAGAGTGAAAAGGCCATTTCGGAAAGCGAAAAGGCCATTTTGGACAAAAAGCATTTCAAAAAGCAAAAGGTATTTCGGAGAGTGAAAAAGCCATTTCGAAAAGTGAAAAGGCCATTTTGGACAAAAAGCATTTTGGAGAAGGGAAAAGCATTTTACTTTAATTGTGCTCGAAATTACACCCATAAAAAATGTTCAATGTGTGAAAACACTCAAAAAGCATTTGTAAGTTTTATTGGCAAATTTACAACAAAATTTCAATGTGGCAAAAATACCAACATTTTTGGCGGCTCATGGGGTATTCAGCTCGCCTAAATTCGATTGATCCCAGGCCTTTATTCATTGGGTGCAGAGTCCCCGCTATCAATTGCATCTGATGGTCGGCTACTGGTACCAGCTTCATCCTTATTTTTGAGATGTGCCATTATTGGTACCAACACCTAACTATCGGCCATGCATCTCATTGATAGCTGGGGACTCTAGCACCCAATGGAATAAATTATTTATTACACTATAAATTCATACTCCAGTATTTCCATCCTATTTGAAATAGAGTAGCTACCTATTTGATCTCCATGATTTCCTCTTCCAAATGTATTGCCTGTTGCTGCCACTATTGAGATTCAGACTGTGTAGTATCTAGTTTGACCTTTTGTGCTGCTAAGGCCTCCTCTAGCTCCTTGATCTTTGCTTCAGCCTTGATGAAACAATCCTTATAATGCTCAGCTTGCAAGTAAATTGAACTTGACACCACTTCTATGATACCCATTTGCTCTACTAGATCCATCTTTGTGAGGTCCTCGATGACTGCTTGGTAGGAATAGTCAGTGGGCACCATTTCTCCTTGAGGTTTCTGAACCCGAGGAACCATTGTCACCGTGTGCATTTCCATTGCTGCTGGATCAAAAGTTACTTTCTTCATTGGTTTTGCCATGGCTAGCGCATCCTTTCTCTTGCGATTCTTCAACCATCTTGATGAACTTTGTCACGCCCTACTAATTTTTTTTGCTATCGGGCGCTCAGGTAGCAACTCCATCTCAGAAGCTAGCGGCTCTTGTACTACAAAAATTGGGGAAGACAAGAACAGAGCTTGTTGAGGATTTGATTCAACCACAGGGATGGAAGTGGAGGGTGCTTCAGCCACACTTACTCGAAGAGGAGCTTGCATGGTTATAGAAGAAATAGGATGAGAAGGCATGGAAGATGAATCTGAGGATAATGGAAGGAAAAATGGATTTGGGGTGGATGTGAATGAACTGAAAGAAAGGGAAAAGGATGAAATGGGTGAAACTGGGGAAGCACTGGTGACCTGTGACTATGGGATAGAAATGGGAATGGAAGAGGTGGATGTAGCAACTGGAGGTAAAGTAGACATGGAAACTGTGGATGAAAAGACAGTGGTCACCAAATGCTTGTTAGAAAGAGAAGAAGAAATAAAATGCATACCTGCGGGCTCTAACATCGTTTGAGCCGATGGTGAATGTTGTTGTGCCAGAATATTGTCCTCTCCTTCTGATCTTGCCTTCTCCACATTTGGATTTACTATTGTCACCATTGGACTTGATTGTCCCAACTGAGCCATAGAAGATATATCCGAAGAAACAATTGGCTCAATTGTTGGTAAAGGAAGCAATTTGGTGCTCAGCGTAGAAAGGGCCCCACTCCTGGGTTTCTTCACTATGTTAGGGAAAGGGACTCTCATAGCTGCACTTCTCTTATTTTGTGGAAGTTGCTCCTCCAATGGAAATTGCTCTTCTTCTTCATCTTCAATAGTTATCCTCTCTTCTTTTGATGCCTCCTCTTGTCCCATTAGATCCTCTTCTCTATCTGGACTGCTAATACTTCTAGGCACTAAATCAGCAAGGGAGAGGGGTTGGTAATTTTCATATTGTTCATCATAGATCATTGAAAATGCATCATCCATAACCAATGGATAATTTACCTTGGGCTTATTTCGGTGAATCCTCATGATCCACCAGCTAGCAATCTTCTCATCAGACCAATCAGGCAATTTTACCTTCATTTGTTCAAATAGACCTGAAGGAGGAACTTGCTCTGGATGATTTTCTGGATCATATTCGACCTCCATCTCATAAAAATTATGCCAAGGAGGAAGTGACATCATCTTCTCCACATGCCATTCAAGGTCATGTCCTTTGGGATTATTCCTTTGTTGTACGATGTCTTCTCTAGGGCAACAATGAAAAGTCTTGGCCTTGATGTGATTGGAAAAAATACCCAAAGGATCATACTTCCATCATTGAGGAAGCTCAACCAATCCATGGTCATAGAGCGTCTCAACAATTAATTCATTCTACCCACTCTGAGTAACCGTTATATCACCAAAATTGAAAGGCATAGCACATGTATTCTTCTTTCCCCTGCTTGACCCATAGGTATCATTGATGAAATCACTTTGTCGGGCTACTTCCAAGGCAAAAAGGTGTTCGGTTGTAAAATATGGCAGCAAAAAAGGTTTACCAGTAAAACCAAATATTCTAACCACCACGCCTTGTGTCAATAAAAAGACATCGCCTCTTTTTTGATCAACCACTTCTGCTTGCATTTCCCGAGGCACTCTGTTGCATACTCCATAAATTAACTCCAAGGCGGGTCCTAAAAATATCCTGTTGAAGTTATAATAGGACTCCTTCGACAAACTTTGAGTCCATGAGTATACTGGCAATGCTTTTCCTGCTTCATCTGTCTTATTTATTGCTATGAAGGCAAAGTGAGAGTGCATATGATAGAAAAAATACCATGCCAAAAGAGAACAATGCCTGAAAGTAATGTCTTCTCCACTTTGTACCTTTTGCAATTGTGAGTGTATCCTCCATTCCAAAAAATCTGCCCAATCAAAGAAAATCGGGTTTGGAGTTGTTGTCATGGCGGTCGGAGCATAAAACCCTACTTGTGAAATGCGTTGCACCAATGACGCTTGCCACTTGTGCACTATGGAATCTGAAGATAGTCCCATCAGCCATGCTATCATTGAATACAAATTTGGGCTCTTGAAATTCTTTAATGGCGTTGGTAGTTTCGGCAACTCTCCAAATCATGGTGTCTTCAATAACTGGCTCTCCATGAATTGCCGCATGTGAATGGTGGATTGATACCTCTCTTCCTCTTCTTTAAAATTGAGCTTTTTGTGTGTGGCATAAGATGGAGGTTGCACACCACAAGCAAATGCATCCCGTATGGAATTAGCTGAAATACTAAATAAATCTTCTCCGTGGGCATTTTGGACAGTTCTTGAATCAGCATTATAACATTGCGCAATTGCCCAAATCAGCTCGGGACATGGGTGCACGGGTGTACACAGGTACCAGGAGAGATGAGAATGAAATGCTATAGTACGGGGACTCTCAGCAGACATCTTTTGTGCAGCAAATTCGGCATCCAAACGCAACTTTTCCGCTCCTTTGTTGGTGATATTGCAATCATTGATCTGCGCCAGGCGATCATCATAGGGTTTTAATTCCACATCTTCATCCTCGTCCGCTCGAGCTTTTCACTGCTTCTTTTCGATTTTAGGCTTTTTCTGCACTTTTATCTTCTTGGCTTCCGTGGCTTTCTTCCCCATCTTCAGCTTTCTTTGAATATGCAATGAAGAACGACAAACCTTGGAGCAAAAGAAAGTGGCAAGACTTCTACACAGGAACTCTGCAAATGGTTTGATTGAAAACGAAGCGTTGGCCTCCTTTTATAATTTTTCATGTGTATCCATTGGAAATCTTACTAATTTTATGGGCACTGCATGCATTCGAATGTTTTTTTTTTTTTTTTTATTATAGGAAAGTGTGATGAGTGGGCGGAGTGTATGACGTGGGGAAAAAAATGGAAATATGCGGGGATGACGGGTAGGGCGGTATGGAAATGGAGTTTCGTGGAGAAAAAGAGGGGCATGAGGGTTTGAATGGAAGCGGGGGGGGTTTTTTTTTTTGTGCTCGAAATGACATTTTCGAAGGTGAAAATGGGTATGGCAGGACCCGAAAAGGGCAATTTGGGGAGGAAGTTGGAAATTTCAAAAATCGAGTAAATGTGTGTTTTTTTTTTAGATTTTTGGATGGAATGGTATTTTGGATACGAAATAGGTGTTTTAGGATCTAAAAGGGTGTTTCGGATGGAGGAAGTGGTAGTTTTGTTATTTTTGTTTTTTTTTAGGGGAAGGAAAAGAAGAAAAGAGTGGAATCGAAATAGTATTTGAAAAAGGTTTGGAGGAAATAAATGGAAAGCAAGAGAGGGAAAAGAGGGAGGAAAGTAAGGGAAAAAGGGAAAATTCAAATTGGAATTTAAATTTCCAAATTTCGGGATGAAAATGACAAGGGTAAATTTTTTTTTTGTGGAAGGGAAGGGAAGGGAAAAAAAGCAACAGCAAAAAATGAGAAACAGGGGGTTCCAAGGTAAGGGTATTGCATGGATCGAAAAGGGCAAAAAAATGGAGCCTTTTTTTTTTTTTTTTTACACCTCCAAAATTTTGGATCCTCTAAACACATCATCCCATTTGATCTTCTGGTTTCAATTTTTCTAAGAACTACCTAGTTAAGCATAACCTTCCTAGAGTAGCACTCGGATGGGTGACCTCCTGGGAAGTCCCGGTCTTTGACCACTTTTTCAATTTGTTTATTATTATTTTTAAATCAAAAGAAAGAAAAGACATAAAAAGGAAAATATGTACATATTTACATCCATAATCTCTATTTTCACTGATAATAGGCCTTCAAATGAAGACCATTAACTGGAATTGATAGTGCATTACCATCCATATCTTGCAAATAAAAAGAATTAATTTGATTGGCACCTGTGATCTGAAATGGACCTTCCCATATTGCCTCGAACTTGTGATGTTTTTCGGGCTTTGACTTCTTTTCATTCCACTTCAATACAAGGTCGCCAACCTTAAAGGTCCTTTCAGAAGCCTTTTTATCGAACCATCTCTTCGTCATCTCAACATGCTCTATGAAGGCTTGGTACGATTTCTCCCTTTCTTCCTCCAACTGTAAAAGTTGAGCCAACCTCATGCTCATGGGATCAGACTCATCATTTTCATCATCAACCAAATGCCAAGTTTGGAGGGCCGGTAATTCAATATGAATAGGCAAAATAGCTTCTTTACCGTATACCAAGGAATAAGGGGACGTCTTGATGGATTTTTTTACCGAGATGCGATCAGCCCATAATGCTTGGTTCAAAAGCAAGTGCCAGCTCCGCTTATTGTCGCCAAGGGTCCTCTTCAAAATTTTGAGCAGGTTCTTGTTTGTTGACTCAGCTAGGCCGTTCCCCTACGGATAGTAATTAGATGAAGTTTTCAAATAAATTCCATACGTACCCACAAATTCACTAATTTTGGTGCCTATGAAAGGAGTTCCATTATCTGTTATAATTGCATCTGGGACACCAAAGTGAGTGATCAATCCTTCGAGAAAAGTGATGATCGTGGCTTGATCCACTTTCTTGGTTGGAATTGCTTCAGTCCATCTGGTGAAGTAATCAGTCGTAGTCAAGATATACTTGTGGCCAGTAGATGAGTTAGGTTCAATAACTCCCACAAAGTCAAGGCCCCACTGCTGAAAAGGTGCTTCTACTTGAATCGAGCGAAGAGGTAATGCTCCTTTTCTGACTCTACCAACATATCACTGACAACTGTCGCAATGAGTACTTACTTTGTGAGCATCAACAAACAAAGTAGGCCAAAAATAGCCTGCTCGGATGATTTTTAAGGCCATGGGCCTTCCTGCATAATGACCACCTGATAGTCCAGAATGAAATTCTTCTAAAATATTTTCTTTTTCAGAGTCCCTCACACACCTGAGAAGAATTCCATCAATGTTTTTGTAAAATAGCCCTTCAGGCAACAAAGTATATCTAAGAGCTTGCAACCTGAATCTCCGACGTTGCGAAGCATCAAGGCGAGATGGACATATGCCTGAGTTAAAATAATCGATTAGCTCTTCGGTCCAATCAAGATCGTTGGCGGTATGGTTTGCACAAATTTTTTCATCCAGACTATCCTCATGCAACATATCTAATGACTCGAAAGTTGCACTTTTGGCTAGCTCCTGACATAGAGCTCTCCCACGAACTAACTTGGTTGGTCGGATCTCCACATCATATTCTTGAATTTTTGAGACCCAACCTGCTCTCTTGTCTCCTAATTCTCCTTGGAGAATAAAATTTCTTACATCAGGGTGTATGACATGCACAACCATTTTGCTCTGAGAAACGAAGTGTCGAAATTTCTTCAATGCTTTCATTACTGCATATACTTGTTTTTCAATAAAATTATATTTCTCTTGATGAGGAGAAATAACCTGACTCAAGAAAGCAATTGGCTTCTCACCTCCATCCTCTTGCGGTTGTGTCAAAACTGCAGCATAACTCTCTTGTTCGCCGACCGCATAGAGAATGAAATCTTTAGAATAATCAGGATTAATCAATACTGGAGCCTGAGTAATCCTCTCCTTGATTTCCTTGAAAGCCTATTTTCTTGTGTCAGTCCATTTAAACTCAACACCTTTCTTCAAAAGCTCAGTCATGGGTTTCACCACTTGAGCGAAATCAACAATAAACTTACGAATGAAATTGATTTGGCCAAAGAAATATTGCAAATATTTTTTATTGGCCGACAATGGTAGCCTCAGGAGGGCTTCAGCTCTTGCAGGATCGATTGCCAATCCTTCTTGTGAGATTACATGGCCCAACAACTTCCCTTATTTGATAGCAAATATGGACTTCTTAGGATTAATCGAGATCCCAAACTCATGACACTTCTCAAACACCTACCTCAAATGAGCAATGTGGTCTTCTCTACGATGTGAAAACACAGTCATATCATCAAGATAGATTACAATAATCCTATTCAATAACTCACCGAAAGCAATGTCCATAGCCCTCTGAAAAGTGGCACCAACATTTGAAAGTCCAAATGGCATCCACTGGTAGGCGAAAGTACCCCACTTGGTGGTGAATGTTGTTTTATATTGATCCTCGTCTTTCACCCAAATCTGATTATACCCAGAGAAACCATCAAGCAATGAGAATCTCTGGGCGCCAGCTACTACATGAAGTATTTGATCGATCTGAGGTAGAGGGTAATGGTCCTTTAAAGATGCCTGGTTTAGATTGCGAAAGTCAACACACAACCGAATGTCTCCATTATTTTTCCATACTGGGACCAGGTTAGCCACCCATGTTGAGTGCTTGATTGGATAGATTATCTTGGCCTCTAGCATCTTCAACAACTCCACTTTCATGAGGACTTCAATCTTGGGATTGATAGGCCATTGTTTCTGACGAAAAGGTTTTACCCCTTCCTGCAGTTCTATAGTATGTTGGATCACATTCTTATCGTAACCCCTCAAATCATGGTAGCTCCAAGCAACAATATCTGGATACTCAAAACACAATTTCTTGATATCTTCCAGTTCTTCTAGGGTGCCATCTATTCCAACCTTGATGACTTTCTCAGGCTCCAAATTCAACTCTTTATAATCCTTCGCATCTATTCTAATCTTGTGCTTCTCAACCCGATCACTCTGGTCAAACATACTTTCAAGTGTAATCAGTCCCCTAGGGATGTGATTATTTTTTAGTTGAATCATCCCTTCTCTCTCTTCTTCGGCAAGGACTCTATCATCAGCGCTTGCAGTTTCTTTAAGTAGGAAATTGACTATCTGCTCATCATTGTCAAACACTTGCCAATGGAGATTTTTGTCAGGAACTGAGGGTCTATAAATTACCCTAACTGTCTTAGGCTTTCTAACTACTTGCTCCACAGGGGAGTAGTTAGCACCAAGAGAGGCCAGAATATCTGCATGTTTATTTAGCTCTCTCGAAATTGCCTGAACATTTAAAGCAGTGAAAGATTCAAACAAGTCCCACACTCTATTGCGATAAGCTTTCAAGTAGTGTTGCTTTGACACACACCTGTTAGTGATCTGATTAATTATGAGTTCAGAGTCACCAAAAATTTGTAGTTGTTTAATACCCAACTTCTCAGCTTTCTTCAATCCAAGGCATAGTGCCTCATATTCAGCTGCATTATTTGTGCAACCCCAAGTTAGCCTATAAGAATAGGTCTTTTGCAATCCTTCGGGAGAGATCAACACAACGCCAGCTCCTGCACCATTCTTGCATCTGGCACCATCAAAATACATTCTCCATAACTGATCGACAATAGGATCAAGAGAATCAGGAACCTTCTCTTCAATCTACTCTGGCTTCATGATAGTATAGCAACCAATGTCTATTCCAACCATCGCATTGAAGTCCATGAGTGAAAACTCATCCTCAAGGTGAAGCTCACCCAATGCTTCTTCCATTAAATCAACTTCTTCTAACTCCTCGATCATCATGTTAACCGCTCCTGGGGAACTTTCTTCTTCCAACTTCTCAATGTGAAAAGGTGAGGGCTTCTCATTATGAATGCGAATCTTCTTTCCCTTGAATGGTATCTCCAAATGCGAGTAGTCTAAGGAAAGATATCCTCCTAGCTTAGCCGTGAACTCCCTCGAGAGGCACATGCTAAAGTATGGTTCCAGGTCAACTACTACCACTTCTTGGATGACCATGATTTATGGCATACTATGAAGGACAATGGGAATATCCTTGATCACACCTACTATTTTCATAGGTGTCCCATCCAACTGCAAGACTCCAGGGCTACTCCTTGTATACTCCATACCCATGACTTCACAAACTACCTTTGGCATGACAGTTGTCGCAACACCAGAATCAATCATGCAATTGTGCACTATCCAACCTTCCATCCTGAGTGACAAATAGAAAGGGGGTGGTCTATTCTTTCCAGTGGCTGAAGTAGTCAATGCTTGAGAAAAAATTGTCTGGGTAGGACTTTTCCTATTATCTTTCATAGACTTCAATGATTCTTGTAACAGATCAACTTGCCCAGGTAATTGTAATGCATCATAAAGACTAACCTTAGCAGGAATCTTCTTCAACTCCTCAACAATGTTGTATGCGGATGTACCAAACTCCTTTTTGTTAGTGGCCTCATATTTGCTCTGATATTGTTGTGTGGCTTCTACCCTCTGTATTTTAGTCAAATATGGGTACTTGAGCTTTTCTCTGGCTTGTTCCTCTATTTCAGCTCTTGCTTGCGAAGTCGATGCTTTTTCTTGTAATATTTCCTTCGCTTGTGGTGGTAAAAGATCTTTCAATAGAACAGGTGAATCTGGATTTGGTGTTGAAGCAGGAGCTTTCACTTGTTTCTTCTCATCTTGCACCTTTGGGTCAGCAGGTACCCTTAACGGTTCCATCTCAGCTAGATCTACTGTAACTGGCTTCTTTCCAGCTCTTGTGAGAACTAAAACTTGTTCTTCGGATGGAACCATGAAATTGTGATCCATTTTAGTAATCATGTTAACCTGACCTCTAGAAGAGCTTGCAGCTAGTGTTTGCACATAGTTCAAATGAACCATACAAGTCTCCTCACCATGTGGATCATTACATGTAGAGCACTAGTATGTTCTATCTATGGGGCCAACTTCCTCATTCATCGATACATTTGGGTTCCTTTCAGGGGCCTTGCTTGTTGAAGCCACTTGTTCCCTGGTGATTGGTGGAGGTTGAAATCTCTTGGGTTGGAAATCTCTCTCGGCTTGCTTTCTTTCAATAACTATGATTTTATTGCCCATTGCTCTTATAGCTGAATTAGCGGACTTCACTTCTTGCAAAAGTGTCATATAAGGATCAGGATTTGAGGGGGCAGGAGGTGTCGGTAAAGGTAGTGGTGCTGGTGGTGCAGGTAATGCAGGAAATGGGATAGATGGAGGCCGTTGAGGAGCTGACAGGGTAGGTAATTATGGAAAACTAGAAGTTGATTACTGTGATACCGGGATAGGAGCGATCGGAGGGGGTGCCGAATTCCATGAGGGGATTGGATACATTGCTGGCATTGGCTATGAAAACATGCTAGAATGAAGATATTGTGGGAGATCAGGAATAATGGGCATGGTTACCTTTGAGGGAAGCCTACCTACAACAATCAAATCAGCTTCGGCCTTTTGAGCTTGTGTATACAAATCTGGAAACGTGTTCACATTGGCCTGACGTACTGCCATACCAATATCGATGTTGAGCGCTTGAAGGTAATAGAACGTCGCTTGTTCATGCGTAGGCCTCAAACCATCTGGAACTCTTTGCCAACTTTGCACAAATCGAACATTAAAATCTACAATCTCTTCTTGAGGATGCCTCTGAATGGTGGTAAATTGGTGCAGCAAAGAATATGGATCAACTTGCTCATGGAAATTCTTGATCAACAACTCGGCCAACTGATCCCATGAAGTAATGATGCCAGGCTCCAACGATCGGTACCAATAGAGCAATTTTCCCCTCAGCGACAAGACCAACAACTTAACCATCACATCCTCATCTAGAATGTCATGAATCATCGCCAAAGCAGCTACATCTTGGATATGCTCATATGCAGTTTTTCTAGTACCATCATAGGTCGGCAAAGATTTTAATGCAGCTTGAGGAACTGGGTTCTGTGCTTGCAAATTCAAGGCTCCCGAGTTGTTCCATGCAGGGAACTGCCTTGGTGGCTACTGTTGTTGATGCGGTTGTGCCATGTGAACTGGAATATGAGGTGGGGGTGGAGGAACACTGGTGGCAGTACTAACTAGACTTGAAGAAATAGAAAACACACCAGCTATTTGTGAGGATGTTGTGAATGACGTAAGTGATGGGGTGACCAACCTAGGGCTTTCCCCTAATTTTTGGATATCGAGTTCAAAAAACTCAATGGGGTTTTCAGATTTTTTAGCCTTCGATCTTGTGATCATGAAGTATAGCTTTCACCATCCCCATGTTCAAAGATTTTTGGATATGATCGAGTCGCCAGATGTTCTAATCATTCGACAGAAAAAATGTGAACATCAAACCTAAATTCTACTAGGAATGGACTCTTTTAAGTCCCACCGGCGTGCCAAAAATTGTTGGTCACAAATCTGCCTAAGTACAAGATATGATCACTTGTGCACCCTAGACTCGGCCAACATTGAAAGGCCGAAGGAAAGAGATGTCCTCCGGACCAATCTCTAGAGAGGGTTGGTTCCCTTACTAAATCCTACACTGTTGAAGACTAGAGTTGCGGGAAAGAAATTGGAAATAATCGAAAGAGATGGGAAATATGGCCACAGGCCAAAAATGTAAGATTGGGGAAATATTAACAGCAGGAATTCCACTCAAGTATTATGAATAGCATATAATAAAAGGAGAGCAACATAATTCACTTACAACCTTGCACAGATAACCTTCAGGATTGCATTCCAAAACTCACTTCCTCACCAACAATATTTAAACTCAGAATGTAGAATTTTAAATTTAACTAGCAGATAAGAAATACGAGCATAAAAGAGAAATGCATAAAATAGAAGGAAATCACACATAAAGTCACTTGCAAAATTAGAAGCCAAATATCTCTTATTTATGCAGAGAACTTGATAAGTTTTCTTGCAAAATGTCTCTCCTCTTTTACAATGGAAATTTGATTAGTATTTATAGAGGTTTTCACCTCTTTCATTAAATACATTTGGAGGCAAGGTGTCGGCCACTCAGACACCAATAGCAGCAACTCTCTCCTCGGCAACAACAATGAACCAATGAACAAATGCCAAAGAAAATATCTACTAATTTTATCACATGGCATATCAGGCTTCAGCAGGAATCAACGATCTGATTTCATTCTCTATGGTGGCGCCTTGGAAATGCATACCCACGAAATGGTCGGTGCCTCAAAAATGAACAATATTGCACTGGAGTCCAAAGCACCTGGCAGTTTTGGTGATAATATTGCCACAGGAATTAACTTCATCAATCTTAATCCTTTTTCAAAGAAGATTTTCATTGAAAACATGAAATTTCACCCAAAAAATGGGCCTTCATCTTCAATTAGCCTAAAATGAGCTTTTGCTTGGAATGTGCACTTAATACTTTTATCCTATGTGAAATGAAATTGTACCCCAATCTTTGTCCTTTTCTTTGGAAAATATTCTACTACCATAAGTGGGACCAATCTTGGAAACTTGATTTTTTTGAAAATTAATGAGAACAAAGAAAGCAAAAGGCCTTTCAAAAAGCAAAAGGTATTTCAGAGTGAAAATGCCATTTCGGAAAGCGAAAAGGCATTTCGAAAGCGAAAAAGCCATTTTGAAAAGCGAAAAGGCCATTTCGGACAAAAAGCATTTCGGAGAAGGGAAAAGCATTTTACTTTAATTGCACCCGAAATTACACCCATAAAAAATGTTCAATGTGTGAAAACACTCAAAAAGCATTTGTAAGTTTTACTGGCAAATTTACAACAAAATTTCAATGTGGCAAAAATGCCAACACCTCTTTTTCAAACAAAGTTTTGATAGAGTCATCATGTTTTGTGAGAGTAACATTATTTTCCAACAAATTTCCTAATCTTAATTGAATTTGTTGACATGGTGCTACGGATATAGAACATGTCTCACTAGCCTCATAAAATTGTTGGACATTCTTATTTTTGTTATGGTTAGGAATTGGTTGAGTTGGAAGAGGTGGTTGCTTAGGAGGATTATTATTATTTGTCGGAGGTGGTAGAAGTCTATTTTGAGGTGGTTTTTGAGTGTTTTGTCCCCTAAATTGGAAGGTTTTATTTTTGTGTTGTATTTGGGGACCAATTGGTGCCACCTTGATTACATTGGCCGGGGGGGGGGGTCTTTTTGGGCCTGGTGACTTATGGTTTTCAATTTTATGATTCTTATCACAAATTTGACAACAAGCAGAGATATTGGATATATTTGTTATGTTTAGAGGAAATTCTCTCAAAGTGTGATTTTTACTACATATATGGCAGTAGATTTCTTCATTTTCCTTTGATTTTATATACATTAAGTCCAAGGATGAGGTCAAAGTACTCAACAAATCAGTTTTTAAGCCTTCCAACATATTTCCAATTTCTACTCTTGTCACTCCTCCTGTGGATGTATATTTATTGCTTCTTAGAGGTTTATTTCTTGAATAATTTTTGCAAATATTGATAATCTCCTCAAATGAAATAAAATGAATGTCTCCTTTTTCCATAAGATTTAAAATCTTAAGAACATCTTCCTTCAACCCTTTCAGGAAAAGTTCTTTTAGGATTTCTTCATCAAGGTCTATATTTACTCTAGACCCTACAAATTGAAATCTTTCTAGATAATCCTCCAAATATTCTTCTTCTCTTTGATTCATATGAAAAATCTTAGCTTTCTTATCCCTAACTCTAAAATAATCTTGATATCTTTCAAGGAATAGCTCTTTTAATCCATTTTCTCCATCCCAATGATTACAAACTCCTCCTAGATCCATAAACCATATTAAAGTTGCATATTTAAGAGTAGATGGAAACAACCTTAGCTTTTTCTCATTGGTGGTGTAATAGTAAGCTTGACATACTACTTAAAATTCAAAAAGAAAAGCATCAGGATCTTCATGGGGTTTTCCATGAAAGGTAGGCAATATAGAAACATAGATTGATTTAGGTTCTTTTGTTGTTCCTTCTGCATGTAATATTGGAAAAGCAAACATTTTTCTTTGTCTGTTCTCTCCCTGATCTCTCTCTTTCCTTTGTCTCCTATTTCCATGGTTTTATCCTTCCTATCCCAAACCACTTTGCTCATCAACCATACTTGAATATAGGATTTCATGAATTGAATTAGGTATAGGTTCAAAAAATATAGAAGAAGGATCTACGTAGTTGTCAAATTATGGATCGGGCAATAAATATGAATTGAGATCTTGATCTAGGATTTCAGCTTGATTGTTTGATGTTATAGCCTTGGTGTCTACTAATTTATAAATTCCAGGATCTCTACAGTCTCTTCGGGAATTTCCTTCTATTTTGTTAATTTTTATGAATCTTCCTTTAGAGTCTCTAGGTCTACTCATGAATGTTCTAAACTTCTTGTTTTTGCAATATGTCTAATTTTCTTTGAATAATTTATGAATATCATTGATTGGATCAAGTTGTTATGGTGTCATAAAATTTTCCTCTTGAAAGTTGAAGTAGTCTACCAACAATTGAATTAACTAAACAAGGAAATATTTGGTTGCAAAAGGATCAGGAATTCCAAATTGTAGCTTGTAACGTAACTCTTGGCACAATTCTCTAAAACGTACGGCTCTAGGAATCTTGCAATATATCTTATTGTATTGTAGGGCTAATTCTTTCCTTTCTATATCTACAAGGAAGTTGTGAATGGTGAGGGAATCCTCAAGGTATTGATTCCAAGGATAAATTACTGGATTTACTATTGTTCTCCTATCCCAAAGCCAATTCTCATAGCTTCTTCCAAGATCTTGATAAGGTGAAGAATGGTTTACCCTTAGAGTTTTTGCTATATTTATCCTCTTGATTTTCTTTAGTTCATCCAATATTTTGTTGATAGTTTCAATGGGTTCACACAGTTCTTCCCACTCTGGTTTGGTTGTTTTGTTCCCTTGTTCAAAATGAAGATTAACCTCATGTTGTATTAATAATTTTCTAAGGTCTATAAATTTAGTTTGACTATTTTCCACCATTTGTTTTATTTTATTTTCTCTCTTTGATTTTTTTTATTTTTTTATTTTCTGTTTGGGTTTTGATTTTTTTTTTTGTTTCAATCCTACTGTATACCAAGTTTAAATATAAATTTCAGAAATTATAAATACTCTTAATACAACAAAAAAATTTAAAATTACTAAACAGTCATAATGCTACTAAAATTAGATACATTTATACAACTAATTTCAACATACTTAGGAAAAAGTAAAAATGTTTGGAAAGTAAATTTTTACTAGAAGTAAAATTAATGAAGTAAAAGGTAAATGACTACTGTTTTTTGACTATTAGGAGGGGCTTCATTACAATTGTGTCATTCAACGTAACTACTTTCTACTAAAAAAAAATAGGGTCTAAAGTAATGTTTAGGTTGTTTTCAGTGTTCACCTACTTCCTATTCTTTTTCATAGATCCTAAATCAAATTAACAATAGTAATCACCCAAAACAAGGAAATTGTAGAGAATAAAATTTGTTGAAACTGAAATTTAAGGAAATTAAAATTTGCAGAAAATAAATTTGTAATTTATGAAAGCAATAAAAATGAATCCTTTAAAAAAAAAAAAAAAGTTTTTTGCTCTGCTAGAGTTTGATGAGAAAAGCTGCTTTGTTGGAATTTTTTTAAGACCTATCCGTGGGCTCTCGAGATGGCGGTTGGAGGAGGTATGAACAATGGAGGAATGAGGATGGCATGGGTCGTCGAGCGTGCATGCTAGCTGGTATTTTTTAAAATGATTGGAAGGAACATAATTTCCCATTGCATGCGGAATCACTTGTAAAGAACAATGGATGTTTGGATGATGTGAAGCGGCGGTTCTAGTGGTTCAAGGGGGGGTTGTGGGTTTAACCAAAAATGCACTTATTGGTAAATTTATGGGCATCCAAATTTTCTTCCCTTTGTAGAGGCTTGGGTTAGGAAGACTTGGAACCAGGTGATGTGGAGGTGTTCGAGTGCAAACAACTATTTTATGGTGGTTTTTCTTGTTGCGGATTGTATAATTTTTAAGGAGGTCCCTTTTCGAACAAGGGACTCTTTCTTAAACTCGGCATGGGGTTTCAACCCATCGGGGTGGTCGTCATGGGTTCGGTGTGGGTGGCGTGGTCCCCTTGGATTTTGGAGAAATGACTTTGTATGATTGCCCTTCTACTTGGGAAGCTTGGACCATCGGGATAGACCCTGGATAAAAGGAATTCTTGCATCGTGTTGAATTGTTTAAAAATCCTTCAGTTCATTGAAATATAGTTAGATCAACCACATGGGTCAAAATTTTGATATGAAGTCTTCCTTTGTGCGATTTGCCATGAATATGGCCACTTACAAAGAAAATGCCCTAAGTTGCCGTGGTAATTTGGGCCCTTAGGTAAATATGGATAAAGGAAAGCTCGATAAAGGAGGGGATAAGTAAGGAAGGCTTTTTAGGAAAACCTCGAACAAAGGAAGAAAGGAAAAAGAGAATAAGGAAACCAACCGATCTCCTAATGTTGAAATTTGAGAATTTGACGGGCGTGGAGATACGAAACATGCTAGTTTAGATATAACGGACCAAATCGTTGCTCTTATGAGGTGGAACCAAGGGAACCAGATACAATGGGTTTAAATGAAGAACAAAGGGCTTTGGTTGAGTATGGTGATATGGTGGCCTAGCCTTGGAAGTGAGTTATCTTAGAAAGTTTAATTGCCTCCCTACCCAGCATTGATGCGGTATCCATGGATGAACCCATGGTGCTAGGATTGCAAATAAATATTAAAAATGTTCAAATAATATTAGTGGGTAAAAGAAATACCGATAAAATTAAGTTAATGGGGGAGACTTTGGTAGAGTCGGGTTTGGTGAGAAATTGGACTCCCTTTTTAACCCCAAAAATGATTATACTTTCATGGATGTAGGGGGTTGAACAACATCCCCGGAAAAGTTGTTCATGTTTGATTCGGTTCATTCTCCGGATGTGGTTTATTGAGGTATTGATAACTAGGAGAGCTCCCGTGGGGATTCTAACACCTAAGGGGTTGATCCATAAGGATGTTCGACTAATGGGTTTATTTATTTTTTTTTTTCTTTGGGAGTTGACCTTGTCTGGTGATTTAGCTTGTCTTGTGCTTATTTGAGTCCCGGGTGGGGGCCCGTGGACTTTGTAATCTAGTTTTATAATAATTTTTACCCTTTATTTAAAAAAAATGAATCTTTTAAGAAAAACGAACCTAGCAACGTCGAACGGAGGAGCTTGTTGGAACTATATTTTGGCCACTCCGACTCGTATACAAACCAAGGTCTCGTACGTACTCCTTTTCACATACAAGTAAGCCTCTCTCTTTGCACTCCCAAACAACTTTTTTGAATAACCACTATGATGCTATTCTCCCTAGCAACGACACCAAAATGATCGGTTGTAGATCTTACATTTAATTTTATCAATCCGAGGGAAATCAAGGTTAGATTTAAAGAGTAGGAATCCTGTATAGATTGTACCATGGGGATTAATACTAAGCTTAGCTCAAGTTTCTTTTTCAGGTTTCACGTGTACAGGAAAGTAATAATCAAAATAAAAATTGTGCAGAAATAAATGGTGCAGGGTATGATAAAATAATGCAATGATAATTTACTTTTACTGATGAATTGATTTACTGATGCACCTAATTACTGATGAATTAATTTACTGATGCATCTAATTATTTGTAAACTAATTTATTTATGACATGATTTAATTTATTTGTGAGGATCCTCATGCAATCTATCTTATTTTATGTAAATTGAAATGCAGTTTAATTTAAGGCTAATTAAATCTAACCTATTGCAGGGGTGAGAGCTCAGGGACTGTCTATAGGAGTGGGCCCTACCTCCTAGAGAGCAGTGTAAGTCTTTCTCCCCTAGTTTACTTTATCTCAGTATCTAGGTTTTATAACTAATACTAACATTATGTCTATTATGTAAATGTAGGTGACAGATAAACATAATTTACATAATAAAAATTAAACAACACATGAAATTGATATAAATTACCATTTGTGAAGAACAAAATGCTACTTTTATTATTGGTGATTCACTTGAACATGCTGGCGTGTTTCTTCAAAAATGTAAACTTAGAACATACAATAATTTCTTGTATTTTTACTGTAGATAGCAGACCTCTTTCAAGATCTCTCCTATGTAATTTATACTATAACTAATACAATTACAAAAAATAACTCTACACATATTTTGCCATGCAAATTTTATGGACTTCCTGATGCTATAACTATGGATCAACCAAAATAATATAAACCTAACATAATACATATTCCTATTTGGACTTGATAAATATTATGACTGGTCCAAGTGGCATCCTACAAATAAACCTAACAAGACAATACTTATTTTGAATAATTTGCAAGATATACATTAGGACCTCATGTCCTATATTCCAAGAAAGGTCTAACAATATTGCATCTATATCTAAAACTTCTCATAATAATATGATTACAAAATTTATTATGCAACTTTTATCAACCAAAATATTCTCATGGATAGTATGAAATATTTTGCTAAGTGAAAATATATGTTGTCGTCCAAAATTGACGTGTCGTCACTAATGTGGCATGTAAGTCAACAACCTTTATTATCCTTTTATAACTGCTAGTAAAATATTCTTCAGTAACTTTCTTCGATAGTAACTTTAGTAACATGCTTTAGTAATATACTTCAGTAACATACTTCAGTAATATACATCTGTAACATGCTTTTGTAACAAGTCAACTACTATTGTCACAGAGATCTATTTTTATCTTGGGTATTTTTATTCGTCCTTCTTCTCATCCGAGGTGCACTCCAAAGCTTTCCAATCTCTTCATCGATCAACACTTTTTCCTACATTTTTCTAAAGACTCGGATTTACTAAATCAAACACATTTGTTAGATTACTGCAATTAATCAGATTTACTAATAATTCACACAATATTCAATAGTAATTCATATAAAACATATCATAATCACTTAAATAATTATAACAATAAAACAATTTTGATACAGAAATATGTGTCAAATAACCACTCATCACCAATCGGTGCTGGTTTAAAAATAAGCAAAACAAGAAAGGTAAAGGCACATCACATAAGCAAAACAAAGGCAATATTTCTAGTGAAGTGTCTAGTTTTGATTCTGATTCTGGTTCATAAAGAGCACACAAAGTGCTCCTAGCTAAGACAATATTGTAAAGGGGAAACAAATTTGTCACCTTAAAGCAAGCACCAATTCCTCTCTCTATTTTTTAGGCTTCATAAATATCACATGTTTTTGTTTGAAGTACTCTCAATAAAGGGGTGATTGTACCTCTTTTAGGCTTCATAAATAGAAAACTCATTTTTTGAAGTACTTGTAACAAAAGGAGGGAATTTTCTAGTATAAAATTTTCCTAGGAGACAATCTTTGTAAAAATATTCACAAATATTCTTAAAGTTGCACATATTTTGTAATTAAGGGGGTATAAACATTTCTTTTCCTACTTCACATAAATTTTTGTAAAAGGGAAGAAGACTTATAAGGGTGCATTTTTGGCAGTGACCAATACCTTAGTCACACTTCTTTCAAAAATTTAATTACAATATGTTTTGCAACAAGGGGGGAAACTTATAAGGGTGCATTTTTAGCAGCGACGAACACCTTAGCTACCTTATCAACACTTTTTGCAAAATTATATTTTAAATAAAATGAACCTCGTATGAAGTTATCTACTCTACTACACCTAGCGGTTGCAAAAGTTGGTTACCCATGCAATACGATTGGATGACAAGATTATGATAAGGACATTTTTTGATGTGAAGATAAAGTAAGGAATGACCTAATTTTTGCTTAGGAGCAGCCAGAGCACTATGATAGAGCAAGAACCAGCAATTTAGCATCTTTTTCATTGTATTGGGAAAGTTATATACATTACCCAAATAATGTAATAAGGAGGGATGTTAGAGTAATATTCCATCATTTGGTATATTTACCCTTTTCCTACATTAGGTAGAATTTATTTACCACATGGTAAAAGGTAGCTTGTTACTTTTTACCACTAGTATTTACATTTTTACTTTCTACCATGAATATATTCACTGTTTGAAATATCTTATGGTAACTAGGTAGTTGTATTCAACTTGACTACGTTAACTCCCTGTTTGGTTAGTAGGTTAGGCGCTTATTACTCAAGCGCATAGTTTTTAGCGTGGTTAGGGGATGTTATTTCCTAAATATTCCTAACCCTATTTATAGCACTTTTCTAATTTTATAAATATCTACCACTATCAATATAATTTTTTAATGCTTATTTGATTTTATTGAGCTTACATTTTCTATAAAATTCAAAAAATATTCCCATCAAGACTTTTGGTCATGTCTTCCAAATTTTGGTTCACCCTTTCTATTTGACTATCTATTTGTGGATGATATGCAAAGCTAATGTTTAGCTTCATGCCAACTGCACAATGAAGTGCCTACCAAAATTTAGATGTAAATTTGGAGTCCCTATCTGAAATGATCATCTCAGGAAAACCATGTAGCTTGAAAATGTCTTTAGCAAATACATAAACCCCTATGAAGGCATCATCCTTGGTGTTTCCTAGAATAAAATGAGAAATTTTGGTAAGTAAATCTATTGACTGCTACAAGGATTGCACCATGTTGGTACCTAGTCATAGGTAAACTAGCTATGAATTCCATAGATATCACCTGCCACTTTCATACTCGTAGATCATGTGGGTACAATTTCCTTGCTAGATATATACACTTGACTTCCATATTTTGGCACTCTAAAAATCAAGCCAAAAATTTGGTGATATATTTCCTCATTCCTAGCCAATAGAAGGTCTTCTTCATGTTCCCCCTCATCTGAGCCCCTCCTAGGTGAGAGAAGTAAGGAGATTTATGCACCTCTTGCATGATAAAATTCCTTAAATTACTATATTTATAGATTACCACCCCTTCAAAATATAAATACCCATATTTTATGCCAAAATCCTTACTCTCTTCAGAATTCCCCTCCATCTTGACCTAAATTTTACTTCAAAATAGATCCTCTACTTTTATTTCCTTGAATTGGTCTATGAATTCCATGTGACATCGGGTCAAAATAGCTATATGTCTTCTCCTACTCAAGGCATCAATAACCATAGTTTCCTTATATTTGATATACTCTATACCAATATCATATTCTTCTAAGGACTTGATCCATCTTCTCTACCTCACATTTAGCATTGGTTGGGTAATGATGTACCTTAAGCTCTAATGGTCGGTCCTTAACTCAAAGGCTTCCTTAGAAGATAATATCACCAAATATTAAGGGTGTGCACAATAGTTTCTAGTTCTAGATAATGTGTAGTATAGTGTTTTTTTTTTTTGAATTTACATGGTGGAATTGGTAGCCGCCAAGAATCTAGGTAGGTTGTCCAGCTTTTTATGGCCACCATAGTATTCTGCGATGTCCAACCCAGAATCCACCACACAGATCTTCATTCAGTTCGCTCCTATAACCACCATGCCACAATCATTTTAAACCTTTTGCACCACTAAAAGCACCAGGAAAGGGACAAGCATTCAGTCTGACGAGGCCCAAGATTTGAACCTTAGACCTCTTCCCCCCTTATGGGGTTTGGATGAACCAATTGGTCTACATCTCAGATATTAATGTGTAGTATAGTTAACCTCATGTTTCTTGAATTTCCTTGACTTATATGCTATGACTAAATCATATTGGGATAGAACTCCTCCCAAACCTTCCAAAGAGTGTTAGTGCGAACTAAAAAATTTCCTTATGGATCTAGAATCTTGAGAATAGTAGTAGTAAGCTTTTATTTAAGCTTATTAAAGGTGAATTCACACTTGTATATCCATTTAAATTCCATCCCTTCTCTCTAAATGTTAGTTATGGAGTAGGTTATCTTAGAATAATCCTTTACAAACTACCTATAATACCCTATCAAGTCCATGAAACTTTGCACTTTAGGCACATTAGTAAATAGTGGCCAACACAAAATGGCCTCTTTCTTCTTAGGATCAACCACTATCACTTCTATAGATATAATATGTTCTCGATAGTGCACCTCTAGAACATAGAAGTCATATTTTAATAAATTCCCATAGAGTTGTTTCCTTCTCAACAACCTGAGCACAATATTTAAATGATTATCATGCTCCTCCTTATTCTAGAAATATATCAGAATATCATCCATGAATACTAAGATAAAATAATCTAGATGCTCCCTAAACACACTATTCATTAGATTCATGAATCTTGTTGGGACATTCGTCATTCCAAAAGATAAGACTATAAACTCATAATGCCCATACCTCATCTTGACAGTAGTTTTGTGAGTATCCTCATAGATTCTTAGTTGATGGTATCTTTATTTCAAGCCAATATTTGAAAAATGGTTGTTGGGGCAAAAACATTGGTTAAATATGATCATATTTATGTCACAACCCTCTCATTTAATTTGTTATACTAGGGAACTCGTAAAATTTTGAAGTTCCACATTCAAGGTTAATTACAACACCATTCCTGAGATGAATCCGCTAAACCTATTATTAGGGGAGTGTTTTTGAAATGTTTTTGATTCATCCACATCAATTAAATAATGCATAAATGAAATTATAGGAAAATAAATCACACCACACCATACTTGGGAAATAAATGAAAGCAATAAATCACACTTGCAGAAATAAAAGATACAACACACCGAAATAAATAATATAATCTAGAAAATAATCAAATGTAGGGGATGAATACTGGCTTGGAGTGGGCCTAGGATATAGTAGCTCCCACTCAACTAATTATGCTTAATGGAAGGACTCTCAAACACTTTATTAATATTGTAGTATAATGATTACACACATCAACACTCTTAGAAAAATTACCTCCCCTATCTCAGAGAATTCGGTGTGTTTATATAACACACACAGAACTTCCTGTTATAGTGCTATTACAACAGAAGGCTTGGTTATAGTCTAAACTGAGACATTTTAGTTACTGTAATAGGCATATGATAAAAATAGTCTAAATAATTTTTTGTCTTTTCTTGGAGATAGAATATTTTTAGGTTTGATCTCTATGTTGTTCGTGTTCTACTTCATCGAGTGGTTATGCATTTCTTCCAATACAATTGGGATAGCTCATACGTTCGGTAGTCCTCCAAGGATAGCATGGGTGACATGGCTTCAAAGGATTACCATGGTCAATAGGACCTTCTTCAACCATATAGTCAAAGGCTTAACATCAAGGTGCCTACCTGAAGAGTAAGGTGTCTTCTTGTAGAGTAAGGCATCTACCTGAAGAGTAAGGTGTCTTCTTGTAGAGTAAGGTGCCTACCTGAATAGTAAGGTGCTTACCTCTAGAGTACAACACCTTCCTAAAGAGTAAGGTGCCTACTCATAGAGTAAGGTGCAAACCTAAAGAGTAAGGCACCTACCTGAAGAGTAAGGCACCTAACTCTAGAGTAAGGCACCTAACTCTAGAGTGAGGCACCTACCTAAAGAGTAAGGCACTTACTTGTAGAGTAAGGCACTTACTTGTAAAGTAAGGCACCTACTTGAATATTAAGGCACGTACCTCTATAGTAAGGTGCCTACCTAAATAATAAGGTGCCTACTCATACAGTAAGGCACCTACTTGAAGATTAAGGCACCTACCTCTATAGTAAGGTGCCTACCTAAATAATAAGGTACCTACTCATCGAGTAAGGCACCTTCTTAAATATCAAGGTGCATTCCAAAGATGTCTCAGAATCATGAAGCTGAAGCATGCCAGATCCACATAGGACCTTGATTGATCAAAATATAACAAAATTAGAAAATATCTACACAAAACACACTTCACACATAAATTAGATAATGCACATAATTTTATTAAATAGATACATAATAATTCATTAAAATATACAACTCTTATTATACTGCCACACAAAAACCATTAGAAATCATACAAAAATATGAACATTTTTTATGCTCATCATCCCCCATGCCTAATATATGTCATAACCTTGTGGCACCTGAAGTTGATAGTCAACCCCTTCCAGTAGGTCTTATACATCTATTTTATTTTATTATTGGTAACTTTGGTCTTCCTTTATTTCTAGGGTTTCCATTTCTACTAAGGGGCACTAGTTTGCTATGGGTTATTTTTGAGCTATACTATCTTCCAGCTACACTGGCTTTCGACTATGCTAGGTTGGCTTTCATCTTTCGACTATGTTGTCTTCCTACTACAATGGTTATGCCCTCATATTCTACTTGGTTTAGCACTTGTGTTGGGTACCATATCCATGGTCATTTAGCCCTTCTATAATGCGACTTATGCTTCTTGCCAAATATCGATATGTTGAGGATGCAACTCTCTGAATGGAATATTGGAGTCATCCCTCTATCGTTTAACCACCCTAGATTTGTATATATGAGCCTCTTTAGGGATGATACTAGAATTTTATTTAGCTATCATCATTGCCTATGCTTTTGTCCTGAATATCCCCCTTATCTCCAAATACTTTCCTATTTTGAAGGTTCGACCTTGGGACAAATCGTATAGCCACCATAAATGATCTTCCGTAGCAGGGTCAACACAAATACTATGTCCCCTTTAAAACTTCTTGGTGGCTTTTAGAGCTATATTTTCCACCTTTAATTCTTTGTAGAGTCTTTCAAATTTCTCCTTTCACTCAATAAAGCCCTGCATACCTTCGGCCCATTCCTCGTATGATTGGATGATTGGTTTTACAAACATGACCTTGGCATTTCTCTTGGCCCTCTTCTATGATGTATGAGGCACCTTCCCCTTGGATCTCTATGCTACATTGGTAGATTGTGTGGGGATGCCCTCCTCTACCATAGGAAATACCTCATTTTTATCATTAGATGGTTTATGTATCTACAATCACCCATAGCTGCTTACCCTAATTTGTGCTCACCTAGTGATTGTTTAGTGGGTCCTTCAGATATAGGTCCTTATACTATAGTTATTGGTTGCTCTTGAGAGTCTTCCTTATCATTAGGTTTAGTTTATTACCTCTAGCTCTAAAACGAGTGGTCTTCATTGTCAATAATTTCAATAATAGGGGGCTCTATTTAAAAATTAGAAGTCCCTTGTTCCTCCACCGTCATCCTACCGAAAGTGAATGAATTCTCACCTACTTCCCTGTATTAATTTTTGGCATCTAACTTGACCACCCTATATGAAACTACCCTTTCTTGTGAGGTAAGAGAGTTCGTAGGTACTTTAATTGCCTAATCTATTTGAGTGCAGGCATTTGTTCTTTCCACCACCCTGGCCTGCAACTATTGGTTTTTTGTCTTGAGATTCTAAACCAGTTGTTGTAGTTGAGCTATGGTGGCCTCCTACCTTTGTATTTTCCTTGCAGTCATTTCCCTAAATCCATAAAAAAGTTTTTGAATATCGAAATACTCACTCTACTAGGTGAGGCCTTCTTCTAGTGTTGAATTGAGTTTTTATTGCAATCCTATCGAAGGTTGTGAGTCCTATGGACTTAAAGTGGCCAAATTCTATAATATTTGGGCTATGAACCTAATATTTGTATCTTCCCCTTCTTCCTCACTCATCATAATTAATCATCATAGGTGCCTCCTACAACTTATACACTCAGTTTGACAAGCTATTAGTTCAAGGCTAGAAGAATTTGGCCCGTTCTCTATATAATCGGGTAGATAAATTTACCCTTCTACTGTAGCATCCTAAGATGTTTGGGGCCATTCTTCTTTTCACTCATCCATTCCTCATAATTCAACTTCCCACCCTAATTTGACCATAAACTATGTTTACACGCCACAATTTTAGACTCTTTTTACCAACAGGTTCTCTCTATGTTCCTTGACATAGTTTATTATGACCATAATTAGCCCATGATGGGCTAGGGCAGAGGTTTATCCTCTCTGATAAAGATAATCCTTATCCTTCATAGTGCTTGCTAGATAAAATGATAAATAAATTCCTTAATATGGATGATGTTGAGAGGTTCAGGCTCCTCAACACCCCTAGTGACGTTACGTGATAGGGTCCTAGCTAATTAGCCACAAATTTATCTTGCATATCTAGCAGTAAATTAGAGTTCTATTGGTTTTATTTCAAGAAAAGATCCCCAACTTCAAAGTCTCTCTGGTGGAATTTGAAATTGTAAGCTCATTTTAGTCACTCATGATAAATGTGGAGATGCTCTAGGGCATTCACACGATGTTCATCAAGTAGTGTCAGTTGATCCAGTCGAGCTTGTCGTGCAATGTCATCATCGATGAACTCTTTCAATGCAATGCATAGTGTTGGAATTTCCAATTCCAAGGGCATAATGGCCTTAGCGCCATATACTAGTGAGAATAGCGTTGCCCCAGTGGGCATCCGAATACTAGTCCTGTAAGCCCATAATGTGAGGGGTAGCTGGATATGCCAGTCTTTGTGGTTTTCTTGTATCATCTTTTTCAAGATGGCCACCACTATCTTATTTAAATCTTTAGCTTACCCATTTGCTTATGGATAGTATGGAGTTGCAAAACTATGTTTGATTATATATTTATATGTCAAAGCTCTCATAGTTTTGTTCTTGAAATACATTCCATTATCCGATATTATTTTGGATGAAATCCCAAAATAACTTATGATATGCTCCAGTATAAACTCTACTATACGAGCTCTAGTTGTCATTGTTAAGGGTATTAATTCCACCCACTTTGTAAAAAACTTAGTACCTATAATTATGAATGTATGTCGGCCTGATGATGGAGGAGAGATCTTGTCTATAAGATCTAGTCTGCACTAAGAAAATGGCCAAGCTACTTGGATTTGCTGAAAGGCCTACGATGGCAAGTGCATAAGATCATGATGCTAGCATTTAATGCATTTCTTGACATACACATTACACTCCTTCTCCATAGTGGTCCAATAGTAGCCCATTCAAAGGATGTGATTGACGATGGCCATGTCACTAAAATGGCCATCGCACGTACCATCATAGGCCTATGAAATTACCCATTATGCCTCTTGGGGCTCTAAGCAATGAAGGAGAACTCTAACGTAGCTTTGTCGGTACAAGATGTCTCCTATTAAGACATATTTGTCCACTTTATATTTAAATGTGTGCTTCACAGCATGTAGTAATCCCTCTAGGATTATACTAAGCTTTAGGAAGTCTTTAATTTATGACATCCAATTTTGATAAATCTTAGCTTCGACTGCTAAGATGACTTGCTCCCTCTATGTATTTACTTTTGTAAATGCAAAATCGAAAACAACCCTATGGTGAATGGTAGTACCACTCCCAATGGGACTCTGAGAGGTTAATGACCCCCAGGGTGCCTTCTTAAGAAAGTCTTTCACTTTGTAGAAACATTCATATTTTTGGTTTTACACTGATTATGTTGACCGATTCTTTGTTATCATAGGTTGCATGCTCTATTGCTAGATGCGAGAGCATCTTGACATGGATGGTAGTGAAATCAATAGATGGATTCTAAGGGATTAAATATCCCAAAGAAGCCATGGTATCTGCAAACCTATTTTATGATCGAGGAATTGCCTCAATGTCATACCATTTAAATTTGGCCAAATATGTATCAACTAGATCTTTATACTCTTTCAGTATGGGACATCGACACTCAAAAAGCCCCTTGAATTGATTTACTATGAGCAAGGAGTCACCAAAGATGTTCAATATCTTAATATTCATAGTGACAGCTGTGTGAAGGCCCAATAGTAGGGCTTCATACTTAGAATTGTTGTTGGTGCATGAAAAATCCAACTTGAATGACAAGGGCATTGGAGCTCATTGCGACATGAAGAACACTATTCTAGAACCACCCCCTTGTTCACATTTCGAACTGTTGAAGAACAAAGTCATATCAACATTGTTCTCTGGTTCTTCGGGTTCGAGAGCTTCAGATATGATGAAGATTGCATCGTTCAAAAGCTTAATTGTTAGAGGCCTACTATTTGACAATGGTTCCTCAGCTAATTGATCTGCTCTGACTAGTCCCTTAATGGACTTTTGGATTATGAGTTCCAAATCAAATTCCATCAAAATAATGATCCACTTCTCAGTACGCGTATTGTGATAAGTCTTACTCATCATGTACTGTAAATGATTCTATTTGGATATAACATACGTCGTATGACTTAACATATAATGTCATAATTTCTTTGTAGCGAACACTACTACTAAACATAATTTTTCCACATATGCATACCCGAGCTCATAGCTCACCAAGGTTTGACTAATATAATATATGGCCTCTTCTTTGCCTTACACGTTCTTTTGGGCTAACATGGTTCCCAATATAAAGTCGGTTGCTAATATATATAGTAGAAAAGACACCTCTGGACTTGGTGGAGCTAGCACTGGTAGTGTCACCATGTATTTCTTTATCTCAGTGAAGGCTACCTTAAATTCCTTGTCCTAGTTGAATGGGACCCCCTTACGTAGCAGTCAATTCATGGGTCGACATTTATCTGATAATTGGGCGATAAATCATTTTATCGAGGCTACCTTGCCCTAAAGGCTTCTTAATTCCTTAATATTTGTTTAAGGACGCATTTCTAGAATGGCATTGACCTTCGATGGGTCTACTTTGATGCCTCTCTTAGAGATGATGAACCCTAGTAATTTTCTAGAAGTTACGCCAAATATGCACTTTTAGGATTCAGCCTGACATTGTGATCTATCAAGCGATCGAATACTTTCCTTAAGACCTATGCATGGTCTTCTCGCAGCAATGACTTGGCTAACAAGTCATCGATATAATATTCAAGAATTTTGTGCATATAGTCATGAAAAATGTATGTCATGGCCCGTTGATATGTGGCACCAGTGTTTTTGAGGCCGAATGGCATAATTTTGTAGCAAAATGTTCCCCATGGCATTATAAATGTAGTTTTATGTTGGTCTTCGGGTTTAATATGAATTTTATTGTAACCAAAAAAATTATCCATTAAGAAGAGCATTTCGTGACCTGTAGTTGCATCTACGAGGGCATCAATATTGGGCAACGAAAATGAATCTTTGGGTGTTACATTGTTTAGGTCTTTTAAATCCATGCAAATACAAATTCTTCCATCGGGTTTTTCCATAGGTACCATATTGGACACCCACTTTGGATAATCAATGGAGATCACAAATTCCACATCCAACAACTTTTGTAGCTCATCTTTCATCATCAAGGCTACTATTGGGTGCATTTTCCTAAGCTTTTGCTTGATCAACTTCTTTGTCATATCTAGCGAAAAGTTATGCGTAACCAATTTTGGGTCTAGACCTAGCATATCCTTCTACGACCAAGCAAAAAATTTAGTCTCTCTTTCAATAGAGGGATTAGGATGGCCTGCTCATCTGGAGTGAGACTCTCTCTAAATTTAACCTTCTTTGAACTAGCGATATCATTAATGATATCCACCTCAAATGTTTCCTCTACCGACATATGCAATCCCTCCTCAAGCTGGTGAGGCATAGGAATCATATGGATATCATCAGTCGAGTTGATTGGTTTCACATTGGAAGCATTTTCGGTATGATAAACATCATATGCATACCCTATCACAAAATGGAAAGGTTGCAACATTTATTCATTGGGGAAGAAATCCTCAGGCTCAATGGGTGAATCAACATGATCCCAATCGATAGCATCATTGTTAAGATACAACAGTTTATATGGATCTACTAGATTGCATAGTGGAGTGGTCAAATCAATGGAGACCATGTTTATAGAATGGAATTGATCTCTAGGACCACATAGACTAACCTCTACAAAATCTGCATAGTCCTCATACCCGTGATCTGGCTCTAATGGCACAGACACAAAGGGTTTTTCCTTGTGAGGACTGTGAATAACTGGATCCTCCCTATACACTACATGCAAAATAGGATCATTTGGCTCATGGATCCCCATCTAGGTTAGTGGAATGGGATTAACCAACCGATGAATTTGATCTAGGTTTAACCATCTTGCTCTCAGATGCAGACCAACATGTAGCTACCGATAGACCTCATCAATGTTTATGGGTTGATGATGGTAACACAAACAAGGAGGACTAAGGTAGGCCCTCTCTAGCTCATCTTCTTCATCATTTTTATAATAAAATACTTCATTCACCCACACTCCTAGAGGGTGCTCCTCCAAATTAGGCCCCATGAATCTTACTTCTTGTATGTTTTCATCGCAATCCAAAAAAATCAAATAATTATACCTCATGTACGATGCTATCAAGAAAACTGGCTTGATCCCTTCCCCTGAATGATCAATATTGATAAGGATATCTTCGGTATCCTATACTAACTCAATAGGCAATAGATGATGTGCATATAAAGGCCTTACATAAGCACCTTCGAATTCATCCTTAGATTCATTGTCATTTGAGGATTCTTCATCTGCGTCATAGCCTAGTCCACTCATATCGGAGGTGGACTCTGCTCCTTCTTCATTACAAAGATCTCCTAGCTTGAGATAACTTGCAGTAATGGGGTTACACCCCTGCACATTTGTGTCATTTACTGCATAATGGGTTTGGTGTCCCAGGTGATCTCTAGGTTTCATCTCTGTCTTAGTCTGCTCAAGGAGCATTCATGATGATCTTCGAGTGGCTCAGCAGTGATGATAGATATCATAGGATGATTCCTCCAAAAATTTTAAGGATCCAGATGATATGGATTGAAATCCACATCGTCTGCCATACTCAGGTATAAATGATCTAGGGATACTATGACCAAATCATTCTACAAATCATCCTATTAGTGACTAACTGATAATGAGGTTCCAATGGAGTCCTTCGTCCTTGTTCAAAGAGGCCAAGGCCGTATCCATGCTAATGATATAGCTCAAAAATACACATGGTATACTCTAGATTAGACAAATAACAAACGTTTACCATGAAATGTTCCTCATCATCTTCATCCATGGGCTCTCACATTGGAAGCTGGTCTAACCCTACATAGATGAAGTTAGTTTGGTTAGGTGGCTCTCCCAATGGAACCACCAATCCAACTGGGTAACGATGAGCGGATGGTTGATCCATATCTTGCATAGTCTTCAAAATCAATTTGAAGGTCACATTTTGCACAAGGCACTCACCTAAATTAGTGTTAGCGAGATGTACTGTCACTCATGGTGCAAATGACCCTGCTGAATATGCAGTCAAGTCAAGTTGAGGTGTCTCCTCGGCTTTGACTTGGGGTTCCTTGACTTCCATGGGAGTGGGAACCTCCTCGGTGATTGGCTCGGGCTCTTGCTCTTTTTATTTCTCGCCCACTTTCACCTTCATCTTCTTGTCATCCCAACGCATTACTGATACCAACAGTTTCAAGGAAGTGACACTGGTGTGCTCTGATCTATGTGACACAAATGGCATTGGTTGAACATGCACTGTCGGTTTACCTCCTAGTTTTTTTATTGGTGATAACCGTTGAACATCAAGGCACATTGACTGGAGTATGAAACCCCCAAGAAAATATGCTAGGTTCATAAACTTAAATGCCTCTTCATCCGATACCACTACGTGAACCAGTATCTCATGAATATATTTCACACACTAATGCAATATTGATGGGATGCAATGCATTTCATGAATCTAGGGCCTACCAAGTAAAATGTTGTACTACATGGCCCCTTCTATCACATGACACATTATTGAAATGGTCTTCAGACCTACCTGTATAGGTAGGATAATTGTGCCAATAATAGAACATAGTGCATCATTGAACGCTCTCAATGTAAATGTAGTTGGCACAATATGTGATTTATGTAGCTTCAAATGACTCAACGCCTTGGTCGTTATTATGTTTATCGATGAGCTAGTATCGATCAAGACCCTTTTAAATGGCATGTAATTAACACATGTTATTATGTGCAATGGCGGGTCAGCCGTAGTTGTAGAAACCATCCTTATCTCATGATCGTAAAATTGGATCATCGATTCCTCACACTATTTTACATGTCCCACAAAATTAGTAAATGCCTATGCATCCTAGGATTGTACTTCAATGGACATCATAATATCCATAAGAGTCTCCTTGTGCCTTTGGGACTATTGCATTAATTCATATATCGACAACTTCATAGGAGTTGTCTGCAGGTTTTGGACCAACATGCTCCTTATGGTCACCACCGATCCTGTTGGTGGTCCTAGAATATTTTGCGATGATCGCTGATTCGATGTGGCTTGTATTTTAAAAGGATCATGAGGTTGATTCTATTGTTCGTATCTCCCATGCCTAGTGATAACGTTCACAATACCTATGAACCCCTAGGTAGGTGGTTCGACTCGCACCTAGTTTACTTGGCCAACATTGTTCCAAGGTGCCTCATAATTTGGCAAGGGGTTTTTGTAAATCCCCATGTTATAATTATCAGGTGCCTACAGGTTGTGTGACACTGCAATATCACCTTTGTCAATCATATTTTACACCATGTTTTTGAAATACCAGCACACCTTGATGTCATGGCCTTTAGTTCAATGAAAAATGCAAAATAGATCCTCTTGGAACCCCTTTGGTTTGGGTTGATTGGGGTATATCATCTTGACTTCGGGTAATCTAATCACCTTGGCCTCACATAGCTGATGGAAAATTGACGTCAATGATTCCATCAATGGTGTGAACTGGTAAGGTGGGCGTTGATCTTTATTCTTGCCCTTATAATTGTTGTTGTGCTTGTCATATTGCATAGGAGGAGGTTGGGCTTGGTAATTCTATTTCTGTTTCCCATTGTCTACCCATTGGAGATTCAATATCACTTGATTCACATGGGCCCGCTTGCCCTACTATTTTGTGGTACTCTTCTTTTGTCCCTCTCTCCTATTTTTGAGCTTCAAGTTGTCATCCTACAACTTGATGTCCTCAATCACCTTGGATTATGCCAAAGATTCTTCTAATGTAGGATACTATTGTAGCTACAGGAGTAACGATATGTTCTTGGAATAACTATTTGTAAACATTCAGGTTAACTCTATGGCAGGAATAGGGAATGGCAAATTCACCATTAATATCCTCCATCTCTTTTTGTATTGCTCTATTGGCTCGTCATCGCATTGAGTTAGTGCAACCAGATCAGAAATATTGGCCTATTTCTTGATACCAAAAGAATAGCATTCAAGAAAGGCATCATCTAATTGCTCTAAAATAGTTATGCTATGTTTATTTAGTCGATTTAACCACTCCCAGGTGGGTCCAAAAAGTGTCATGATGAATGTACGCAACAATAATGCATCATTGCTTACTATTTGAAAACAAGCATCCATAAAGCTTGTGACATGTTCTTGTGCATCTTCATCACCCTTAAACTTGTCCAACCTGGGCATATCAAAATTCTCAGAGTAAGCTAGAGTAGGCATCGAAGGATCCAAAGGCTCGTTATGTATTTTCCTCAATGTCAGCTTTTGAACATCCATGCCTTGTCTCTCTATGGATTTGATCTTCTTGGCTAAGGGCTTATAGGCCTCTGAAGATATAAATTCCTCCTCCCTAAGTTGATGTGGAGGTGGCTTAGGAGGTATTGTCTTCCTCGTACAAGATGGAGGACGATGCTCTTCCTCCTCCTTATCTCGGGATCTCTTAGGATATTCTTGTTCGTATCCATCTCCCGTTGCTTCTTCATGCTGCCTCTGCCTTTGATTATCGAGCGATGATGGTTGCTCCATTTTTTTAGCACTAGAATGAGTTCAAGCATCTCTATTATCTTGATGCATATTAGCTTGAGATAAAGCCTTTCTATATACATGCTCTCTATGCTCATCTTGAGGATATAGGCCAGCCCTAGCTAACCTATCCTCCTGCTCCACATGTTCCTTTTGGGTAAGGATATGCTCTTCATGCATGTGTTGCTCGTATAGCCTCTATCTCATGAGCCTCTATGCTTGAATATTCTCATATTCAATGTGCTACATCTCTAGGCAACTGTTCTCTAATTGATCTTAGAGGAGTTGGAATTTCTAATCTAATACTAGTCGATGTGATCTATCAATCTGATCAACCATGGGAGGCCTCTGGTATCCTTGCTCTGTACAAGCGACCTTGTGGGTTCTATACCCATCAAACTAATGCACTATGCCTTTGCCTCTATCTATGAAGATAACATTGGCCTCCTACTATGTCCTATACTATGAACCGCCATGCACAGATAGTGGGTGTGTGACATGAGGGTGCTTAGAAGCCTCCCCATATTCTCTAGTAGTACGAATGACACTCACACTACTCTCACTCAGGGCTCTAGTGGGTGGAGTAGAAGACTTATAGCCTAGCTACTCTAAAACACTACCTAGACCCTCTAGCTACCTAGACTACCATCACTCATGTGGCGATGCACAATTATCTCCCACCTTTGATATATCAATGGTGATCTTGCATGGTGGACCATGCATGGGAGTATGGTTAGACCTATGCTCGGTAGTGAGCTTGTTTGCCTGTCCTTGAATGGGTGGGTCTCTAGTCCTTATATACTTAGAATGTGGAGCCATAGATCCTCCAGTGGACTTAGTATGTAGGGGCACCAACCTAGTCCCCTACACAACAAACTCTTTGGTTGATCCCATGGATGCGCATGCATTGCGGTATCAATAATGGCTCTCGAGTGGAACACCCTCATGTTGGAAGGTTTCCTATTCTATCATGTGCCTAGAGGAGTGTACTAAAGCTCCTCTATCTAGGGTTTGCTCTATAGGCTCCCCTCATGTTGAGTTATCTCCTTGAATGCTAGTCTAACAACGTTTGGTTCACTCATGTGGTTGAGGAATTGACACGTACTATTGTGAATTGGTTAGGGGTTGGTCATCGGTGTTGGATTTGGACCTTTGTCGACCACCCCATGTATCCACAATTGTGTACCTAGCATCTAAATGTATTATTATTAAGCAAACAAGGTATACAATAATAATTATCTCATTTTAAATTTTGAAAATGAGTCCTAAACTATTTTATGTGTTTTCAAGATTTTTTGTATCAGTGTAGAAACTCTTATCATGTTTTTCAAAACTTGTTGGATTTTATTCTTAGTTTAATGGCTTTCACATGTATGCTCACATCTCGAAAACTTGGCTATGAACTCCAAGTCACGTAATCCAACCTATAATATGTGGTAATGAAGCCCACACACGGTCAGGGAGCACATGTCCTCCCAAATCCTCACCCATTTTTCCCTAGTCAGTGTTACACCCTTCGAAGAGAATACATGCAAATTTTCTAGGGTACAAAAGGTTCTCAAATCTAGTATTGGTCTAGTATCCAAAAGGTTCGCAGGATTTGGGCCAACGGATGGAAGTTACACCCACCGTCGTTGAACCCTACTAGTGGTTGGATGTCAAGCCCAAATCACTAGCATTTAAGTGCCAAGTGGCATGTGTGGTTCCTTTTAATGTACATAAAAAAAATGCATCATATATCATACATGCTCATTTTCTAAATACTTGTGAATGAAATAAAATTTTAGATTCAAAAAATGTAAGCTATTCTAGATGCTCTTTAAGACTATGCACATTACAATGCTAAATGGCCACTAATTGGGCCTCACACATGCAAACCAAACACACATCTCTATCAATCATGCTGTAGCCTAGGGCAAACTGCAATAAGAGGTTCATTGTTCCCAGTAGTGCATTTCTATTAGAAGTAAAACACAAAATCAAACTAGGATGATTTACTTACCCTTTTCTTAGTTATTTTCCTAATTTGCATTCGAATTAAACTTACAGTGAAAACACAGAGAGCAAAAAAGTAACAAAGGGTTGAAAATAGGACCTACCTTAGGTCTTGCATTGGCTGATATCTTGAATTTGACTGTTTGTGTTGTCCGAAGGAGACCATAGGTCTAATCTATGGTTCTGACTGTAAACCATGCTTTGTACCTACGATTCAGTTGCTAGCCCACAGCTGATAGCTACGGTCTATACCTGCAAGTGAAAAAAAAAGAAAAACATAATCAGGTCCTATAAATGCGGGGTTCCACCATGATCACCTTTTGTAACCACCAAAAATGATCACACCCGAAGTATCCTATTGCAGTAATTGATAAAAGCATAACATGCATATAAGAACAAGAAATTGACAATAAATGAATCAGGAAGAAATATGCTTTATTCCATTATATTCGAAGTCAAAATCAAATTACAAGTACATCCCTCTTATGGATAATCACTTTGATACAATATTATAATAGGAGTGTGTAATTGTTTCCCTCTCAAGGGTAGGTGTGATTTCCAAGTGCCTTTCAGGATGACACGAACTGCTTTAGGGTGGAGGTGGTATATTCTTCACGATGGGGAAGCAACATGATAGTTGGTTCTCCTTTGAAACTGTTCCCTGCGGTCAAGAAACAACATAGAAGTTTAAAAAGCATAGGTAGCCTCTCATGATGAGGCCCTTTTAGGAAAATTGCATAATGACACCATTAAACATGCATAATCAAGAAAACATGAAAAGTGCTTCTAAACTATGCAAACTAAATCAAGATTCATATTATAGTGTAAAGATAAGTAACAACTACACTATGCATGGATTAAATGTGTAAAACAAGGAATAAAAGTGCATAAATAACCATTAATGTCCTAATTTAAGCATAACATGAAGAATTTAATCTAACCTAATTATATGATCATAAGTCTGCTAAACTGAATTTAAACCATGAAAATAGCTAATCTAAACTAATTAACTAGACATAAATGAAAAGGGGAAGGTGGTGATACCTCTGCTATAAACCGCAGCTCTGGTGAGCAGTCGACACTATAAACTATGGCTAAAATCCATGGTTAGCACTCTGATAGGCTTACCCTCAATTCTAAGGGTAGTGGGATTGACCTCCTTGTCCAATTGATGTTCAAGGGTCACCTTCGGTGTCCTTATGATAGGTTTTGTGGTTGAATAACAATTATGGGCCTTCGTTTACATGGATTTGCATTTCTTGGTTCTTCTAGGCTCCTAGAAATTCCATGGCAAATTGAGCTTTGGATGAATAGCAAAGTGGCCTTCTCAAATACATGAATTTAGTATGCAATTTGATAGGGCTTCGCTACTCACTTGATCAATTAACTCTCTATCAACAATTTGATAGTGCTTCACTATTCAAATCATCTATATCTTCTCCCCAATTGGAGGGGGTACTTATAGGATGCCCTAGGATTAGGGGTGGCTTCCTGGAGAAGCCAATATCAAGAAGAGGTAGTTAGGACAGTTGGAATGGAAGCCACTAGAATCTTCCATCCATTAACCACCTTCTGCTAGATCAAATGGTCATTAAAACCGATTTGGCTTGGATTGAAGGCCAACTGAACTTTAGTTAAAACTATAGGTCACAACTGTGGTCTAGACTATAAACCGTAGGTCTCAGTCATGGTTCATCTATAAACCATAGGTCTAGGATGTGGTTCAGACTTATTAGTCCAATGAGCCCAAATTGAGTTGTTAGAACCATTGCTCTATCTTGGAGTCTATCCAAGATCCTCCATATGGTCTTGTATCATGTCCATATGAGTAGTCACCCTTGACATGATGTGTTTTAGGTGTCTGAAGAGGTATGACACATTGATCGATAGCAAAGGGGAGAAGGAAAAATAATGGGATCCAATCAAAAGTACGTAGCTGCTAAACCATACAACATTAATCGATAGCCAAGAGAAGAAGGAAAAAGAATGGGGCCTAATAAAAGGTATGTAGTCGCTTGAAGCATGACCATACAAAATTGACTAGAAATATAGGGGGAAGAAGAGAAAATAATGGAATCTAATCAAAGGTATGTAGTTGCTTGAAGCATGACCATACAACATTGACTGGGGATCTAGGGGAAATAAGAGAAAAAAATGGAATCTAATCAAAGGTATGTAGTCGCTCAAAGCATTACCATGCAAAATTGACTGGGAATCTAGGGAGATAAGAGAAAAGAAAGAAATGAAAATGAAAACAATGTTGATGAATGAAAATGGATGATTACGGATGCAACACGATGATTTTACTAAGTCTATATGACATTTCTCGATGTCATATTGGTTGCTTGTGGGGGCAAATTTTGAATACTTTGCTTTTGCAACTAATGCAAGATGGTCCAATGTACGAATGAATAAATGTTTATTCAAATTTTTGTTTTTGATTGATTGATGAGTGCATGGTGACAAGTGTCAAACCATTTGAGCTAGTTAACATATGGATTATTCAAATGTGTCATTCATTATGTATCATGAATTCTAGAGTGACATCTCCAATGTTGCACATGGGTTATTCAAATGTGTCATTCATTATGTATCATGAATTCCAGAGTGACATCTCCATTTTTATGCACAACTCTCATGATCTAACAAATATCTGGTTGGGATTTGAGATTATTATCATAAGATAATATTCAACAAAAAAAATTGTAGATAGATGTGATATTTATTTGGATTTTTGGTTGTTTGGTTTCATGCAAAGCTGAATTTTGGATATGAATACTCCCTCAAACGAGGAATCAGCAATGAGGTAAATTAAATGTGGTGATGTTATCATGAAGTAATTGATAGAATAAAAATGCATGATGATATTAATGAAAAATCACAAGGATAGGAAGGGGGAACAGTTTCCTAGGGTTTGGATTCAAATTTGGGTAATTTTGGGGCTTCTAGGCTCAATTTGTAGGTTGGGGGATGAATTGGATTTGGATTTGTAGGCCGAGGGGTGAATTGGTCTAATTCTTAGGCCATGGGGTGAATTGGGTTAAATTCATAGGCCAAGGGGTGAATTGCACCTAATTAGGGTTTTTAGGTATATTTAAACTCTTTTGGAAGCGTGGGAGGTCATTTTGATGATGAAAAATTTGGAGAGTGAGAAGTGAGCAATGGTTGGAAATATAGAGCACTTGCGGTTGATCAGTTTGAGTAGCAGGATGGCGAGAGGATGCACTAGCACTGGTACCCGATGTGGAGACCCATCGATAAGTGCTCTTTATTTTATTTGTTTTCTAATTTTATTTCTAGAAAAGCATGAAATAGGGGGGAGGTTTTCATGTCAATTTTTAAAATTTAGGAAAATTTTAATTGAAATTGGAATACAAAGTGTTAAAAAGGCTAAATGGGTATCCAAAAGTGTGATCGCTTTTTAGGTTTGACCAGTTTTTGTTGTAGTTTGATTGGGTGATGGGTAGGATAGTCTCGTAGTTTGACTTCACATTTTTGGAGCGATGTTGCACTGTTTTTAAAATGTACTTGAATTTCATCCGTAAAAGTTGGAAATGGGTATCGAGTTATGTGACTGTGTTTTTGTTTTGTCTTCATTTGGCATGTTATATGAATGTGAGCCATTAGGATGTAAATTAAGAAACTTTGACTGTTAAATTTTCCATTATGAGTGTATTGTTTTTTAAAACCGTTAATACTTTCATCATAGAAGGGTGAAATGGGTATTCAAAAATGTGATTTATTTTGGTAAGTGATTGCATTTGGCATATGTTTGAATTATGTGCCATGATGTAGGTAGGAATGAATTTAAAATTGGTTGTTGGGAGCTTGATTTGCATTGTGTTTGATTTCTATTTGAAATTTCACCATGAAGTGGTCAAATGGATGTTCAAAAATGTATTTTGTTTTTGTGTGTTTGGTGGATTGATGTGGTTTTGAATTTCATGCCACAATGAGTATGTGGATGAATTTAAATTTGACTGTTGGAAGCCAAATATGTACTTTTTTTGTATCTGTTTGAAATTTTACCATGAAATGGCAAAATGGGTATCCAAATATGTGACTATGTTTTTGATTTGTTGTGATATGTGGATTGTGTATGTTTTAATGTCTTGATTTGTGTGACAAATTAAATTAATTAATTTGTGTGTGAAATGTGTTGTTGAAATTTGAATTTTATTTAATTCAAAGATTATATATTGAGCTAATATGTGTTTTGTTGTTCTTGTGTGTATGAACAGGTCAAGAATATCGACCCACGTCATCATTTTTGTACGATGAAGGGTGCGTTGGATGAGCTAATGAGGAATGTAGTGGATGAGGTGTGGTTGGATGCAGTGTGGTTTAGAGGGATATGGGAATGCAAGAGCATTCATGTCAACATGGCATACATATCTATTTTGTGTGAGTGCTAGGACCCAGATCGTAACATTTTTTATTTTTTGATAGGTGATATGACTATCACCTTGAAGGATGTTTATAGGATATATAAATTGCCTATCAAGGGTGTGCCAATGAGGGCAACACTAGATGATAGTAAGAAAGTTGTGATGGAGTGGTTCTTTGGATATAGGTGGAGATATGTGGATACCAAGAAGATGTATTATGAGCTTCTATGGAATAATGAGATGATATCTAAGTAGCAATGTGTGGTGATAATGATGATCTCTACATATGCTTTGCCTGACACTTCTGAGGTATTGTTTACCTAGAATATGCTAGACGTGGTGAGTGATATGGTGGAGCACAACATTGTGTTTGCATGGGTTCCTACATTGTTGGTCCAGGTATACAGGGAGTTGCAAGATGTGGTGCATGTTGGGCGAAAGGGGTTGAGTTGGACTCCTTTATTATAGGTATGGTCCTGGAAGCACATAGTCATTGAGAGGTCATCATTGTTGCCCTATAAGGCTCATGTTGAGGGATAAAAACATTTGCATTATGCTATAATATGGAGGACTACTGAGGAGAAGGGTATTAAAAGGCCACATGAGGGTGATTCTCTATTTTGGAGGGTAGAGTTTGGGAAGTTAGTGCTAGATGTGATTATGTGGAGGCCGTGGAGGGGTCGGATGGTATGAGAGCATGAATATGAGAAGTTAGGTGCCATTCATCAGGAGAGGTTGTTGGTTGGATGGTACACTCGGTAGGCTGAGTTATTTTAATTTAGTCGTGTCATATGATAGTTCGGGCTATGACAAGATATTCTAGAGGTACCTATTGTATATTATTAGTGATAGGGTGATAGGGGGTAGCCACCTGTAGTCTTACCATAGGTTGGTGAGAGGGACCCATCGATGGTGATCATAGAGGTGGACAATGTAGGGATGACACCAAAGTTTGATGCCTAGTGGGTTATACAAAGTTAGGAGCTAGGTATTGGTGTAGTTGATCTATGGGTATCATCTAGTTGTGGGGTGCCTTCAGTAGGAAGGAGGGCAATGAGAGGTACTAGGGATAGTTTGTAGGATATATTTGACAATGGGATAGAGGTACATCTTTGAAAGTCTAGGTGATGATTGGGTGGTGCCTCGAGTGCTTTTTTAGAGAGAGTGGAGGAGGTTCCTATGAGTAGTGAGGTGCAACCTATGGAGGAGGGAGCAACCATGGAGGAGGTAGGTGGGGGTATGGCTATGGGTGGCTTTGATGATACCATGGATATGGGTTTCTTTGATGGGATGGAGGAGATTCCCATTGAGCAGTAGGAGAAGTAGGATATAGAGGAGGAGGTGTTGTTATTACAATATCGAGTACGATAGCTATAGGGAGAGCTCCACAAGGGTGAGAAGAGGATGATAGATTTAGAGGAGGCTGATAAAGCTACTAGTGATGTATATTGAAATATATTAGAGGCTAGGTGTTCTAACATGGTAGAGGAGATGAAGTAGGTGAGGGTAGAGGCATAGAGGGAATGATGTTTAGTGTAGGCTTGTGATGTAGATATTGCAAAGATACATGGAGAGATGATGAGGTAGCAGTAGGCCCAAGAGGAGTTTGAGGGATCCTAGGTAGTAGGGGAAGTTCCAACTAACATGGCTACTCTGAGAGTAGAGTTAGAGGAGTTGTAGAGGGGTAGTGAGAGGGCACAAGGGTTGCTGGACATGGAGATCATAAAGTGGTCAACTTGTGAGTTTTATTTAGTGATGCATGGGATCCTACTTCTCGATTATGACCAGGTGGTGTCACAATCTAGGACATAGTCACATGTATGGGAATAGTATCAACAGAGTCATCAGAGTGTAGCTTTGGTGGGTCAAAGAGGCATGAGGGTTGAGGTACAAGATGTGGTAGAGGGTAGGGATGTGGCTACTAGTTCAAGGATGGTGTTGCCTCCTACAGGGGCTTAGGAATTAAGAGAGAGGGTAGAGTCCAATAGGATTGCAATGGCACGTGGGAATGCGCAATGGGATGCAAGCCATAAGGGTAGTGGAGAGTCTTTCTAGTGGTAGTTAGGGTTGGTTTTCCTTATAGCTTACGAGAAGTTTTGGATGATGTGTTGTGGGTATGGTCCCAAGTTGTAGCCTATAAGTATTTTTGATGGACTACATATATATACTTTTTGGTTTCAACTATTATATATACATGTGTTATGATGTTGATTTGCATATGTTTGAATTGTGTTTGCATAGATAGCATAGTATAATTTATGCGTATGTACAATGAATGGATATACATATGTGGTAGGGTGTAAATATGTGATCATACTTTAGTATAGATATACTATAGAATGAAATGAAGGTTTGTATTTTAAATGCAATGCAATATGATGTGATTGTGAATGATATTTGTAGTAGATGCATGTAACATAGATGCAATGATGCAATGTGAAAGAATGCATGTAAGATAAATGTCTTGATATAATATTTTATGACTCTATGTAACATAGATGCATAGATACATATTTGAGGGAACTAAAATTTGCAAAGGAAGCACTTGTATCATTGTATGCACCTATGTGAATGTGATTCATTCCATAATCTCAGGTATGTAGGATGATATAAGGTATATATAATGGCTTTGACCAACATAGTTGTGGTAATCAAATATTAGATCAAAACTATGCAAGTTTTGGTAATAACTCATAGATATGATGACTGGTCCAAATTATATCATGGACTTGTGTGTGTAAATGAGTGAGTTTCATTTATCCATTTTAAGGGAGGTAGGATTAACCCATTGTAAAAATAGCTAAACTAGCTAGCTTATCCACAAGTGCATAGTGATCTATACAAAATAAGGTCGCTAACATAATAGATATGTTGCCACTTGTAAGACTATTCCACTAGTAGGCAGGATCTTAGAGCCTATTTCTAGCGATGGAAATCATCCCATGGTGTTATGTTAAACCTAAGGACCAAAGGCAATGAAGCATAACAATGGTGATATCTGGAGGCTTTTCATTTTGTTTTCTTCCCCTTGTTTATTGCTTGTATTTGTTTTGTGGTGCTCTTTTTCTTTCTTTTTCTCTCTCTTTTTTTTGTATGGGCATTGGCTTTTGTTTTTTTCCCATTTTTCTAATTTTTTCTTATGCTTATCCCTTTGTTTATCCCTAGGTCGTATGTTGACCATGCAAGTTATAGGGCAAGCAGGGGTAACCATTTTCTAGATGGTGATATCTACACAAGGTGTTATCTTCCCTAGACTCAAAACTTGTTTAATGTGTAACATGTGTGAATGGTCCATGAGAGAAATTGAACCAGCCTAAAAGAACTATAATAAGTGTAGAAAACCTATTAGCTAGAGGTGATATTTGATTGACTGAACTATTAGGTGGTCAAAGCTTAACAAGACACCTATGTATACCCTAATAATGAAAATGGGAAATGGACATCCAAGTGGTGATGCTAATAAGTGCGTATGTTACTCTTGTTGAAGGTGTATTTTTTGGAATAAGAATGTACAAACTTGGAATGAAATTATAATGAAAAACATATGGATATATGCAATGGGTGTAATTTAAATGATGTAGGTGGGGAATATAATATCTATAAGATGAAGCTCATGAAGTGTAGAGGAAGAAGTATGGAAAACTTATCTAAATATGAGTATGGTGTATCGTAATGATAAAAGTGAGATGATGTGATAATGGTTGCCCCAACGTGTGGGGTGTATGTGTAATAGGTAAATAAATTATGACCTATGGGAATGCATGTGGTAATCACAAAAAGAGGAAGGATGTGAAGGTGGGATTTATAGATGGAAGAGATGAGAAGAAATAAGTATTGGTAACCAACAAGATGAGGGGATTACCAAAGAAAAAATAAGATAAAATAAAGAAATTAGATTGACATAGGTTTTTTTTTTTTTTTTTTTTTTTTTTTTTTTTTTTTTTTTTTTTTTTTTTTTTTTTTTTTGTTTTTTTTTTTTTTTTTTTTTTTTTTTGGGGTGTTGTGTTTTGTTTTTTGGGTTGTTTTTTTTTTTTTTTTTTTTTTTTTTTTTATTTTTTGTTTTTTTTTTTTTTTTTTTGTTTTTTTTTTTTTTTTTTTTTTTGTTTTTTTTTTTTTTTTTTTTTTTTTTTTCTTTTTTTTTTTTTGTTTTTTTTTTTTTTTTTTTTTTTTTTTTTTTTTTTTTTTTTTTTTTTCTTTTTTTTTTCTTTTTTTTTTTTTTTTTTTGTTTTTTTTTTTTTTTTTTTTTTTTTTTTTTTTTTTTTTTTTTTTTTTTTTTTTTTTTTTTTTTTTTTTTTTTTTTTTTTTTTTTTTTTTTTTTTTTTTTTTTTTTTTTTTTTTTTTTTTTTTTTTTTTTTTTTTTTTTTTTTTTTTTTTTTGCCTTGGTGGTGGTGGTTTTTTTTTTTTTTTTTTTTTTTTTTTTTTTTTTTTTTTTTTTTTTTTTTTTTTTTTTTTTTTTTTTTTTTTTTTTTTTTTTTTTTTTTTTTTTTTTTTTTTTTTTTTTTTTTTTTTTTTTTTTTTTTTTTTTTTTTTTTTTTTTTTTTTTTTTTTTTTTTTTTTTTTTTTTTTTTTTTTTTTTTTTTTTTTTTAGGTATGTATCCACTCAAAACATGACCATACAACTACGCGAGGATGTAAGAAGAAGTAGAGGAAGAGGTAAGAAGGAAGAAGAAGAGAAACTACTGATAGGCAAAGTGACATGGGTCAGGGTGTGAGTGGGGAGGCAAAGTAAGGATAATGCTTGGGCCTTGATGGTTTGTGTAGTTGGACATATGATGAATGTAGCAGGATGGCACTGTCAGAGATTTGAGTGGTACCAAAGCGCGAGGAACGATGTAGCATGGGGGACTCTAAAGTCAGGTGGATGAACGGGAGTGCTTAGATGATGGGACATGATCACCAATCAACATGTTATCTACCAGGGTTTCAAATGTATGGCAGGTGTCAATGTCATGACCTGGTTGGTGATGGTATATACAGAACTAATGTTCATGGTAATTTCATGGTTTGGGATACGATGGGTCAATAGGCCTAATTTTAGGTAATACCAGGAGGTCTTGGTGAAGGAGATGGTGAAACATTTCAGATAATGGTGTAGACAGGATAGGCATGGGGTAGATGTAGGGATCCATAGGAGGTGTGTGGGAAGCAGATGGAGTGAGGTCAAATGGTGGAGAAGTGGGTCAAGATTCAAATATGGGGTAAATCTAGGGATGAGGAATGGGTCTTGGGGGAGGTGAGGATGTATAGGCTAGGGTGGACTAGTGAGTAGATGTGAGGCAACAACAATGGCGTAAATATAGCTCGAGAGCCTTGAGTCAAGCTAAGATATTCTGGATATCGGGATATGGAGGTGAGAGAATTCGAGAAGGTGGAGAGTGAGACTCCAATGGATAAGGGGTGAAGTACGGGTGTGAAGCAGAGTTTGCATGAGGTGATAATGGAGGTGAGTGGAATAAATTCATATATTGTGAGGTTGGTTAGAATGGTAGGCCACAAAGTGGTGAAGGTGGCATATGGAGGATGGGTGGTGTAGGAGAAGGCTACGGGTAATATCATATATGGGATTGAGGTATACGCTTGGAAGTGGCTTGGGAATCATGTAAGTGAAGGGCTTGAGCATATGGAGACATCCCACTCAGAAGTGGGGGAGGTAGGCATGAAGGACGTATGAGATGAGGTGTGTATCCTCGATTGGGAGGGCAATAAGTTTTGAAAGGATGGTGAGGGTAAGAGGATATTGAGTAGGGGTTCTTTGCATCCTCAGGTGGAGGTGGAGGATACCCCTGGTTGTGGACATGGGAGGTTTCCTCCTTTTCATCAAAGGAGGATAGGGAGACCTAACTATCTCCAAAATAATGTGAATAAGATGAACCTCTATGGTGAGGTGATAAGCATCAGGGTGGAGTGTGATGGTTTGAATAGGAGGAAGGTGGATTATCTAGTATGAAGAGTAATGGGTTGCCTAGCTAGGTTAGTTGGTGTAATCAGTATTGGGGGTGGTGTTGTATGGTATTGCATGATGGGATGTTGGGATGTTGGTAGGAAGTGTGTATAGTTATGTATCTCTACTGATGATATAGAGGTAGATGATGTGAATCCTACAAAAAGAAACAGATACCAACAACATATAATAACATAAAAAGTAATAGTACATGTATAATGCAACAACAAAATAAAAGGCATGGATGTATCATGATGTGTTTAGTGGATGATGTATTTATGAATAGCCATGTGTACTATTTGTGATAGCGAATTCCTATGTGGGCTAGGAGTTGAATGCACATAGGTAAATGATATTAATAGGTTCAGGGTCAACAAGGCCTTTGAGATTATCCAAGAGGTAGGCACCTAAACTAAATTTGTGTGTGACTATGAAGGGGCACAATCAATTAGGGGTAAAATTGTCTTGTTGTTGGTGAGGTTGACTTGTGAATTTCTGGTTCTCTTTGAGAACTAGATTGCCAATTTGGAATTTGCATTAATGTACCTTATTGTTGTAGGAACGATGAAGGTAATATTGATAGATGTGTGTGTGCTCCATGACATTAATATGATGCTCATCAAGGAGTGTTATCCAGATAGATGTAGGCTTGACGAGCGGTGTTATCATCAATGAATTCTTTCATGGATATCCATAGGGATGGTATCTCGAGTTCTAGGGGTATGATGGCTTCAGTGCCATGGACCAGTGAGAATGAGATTGCTCTAATGGGAGTACAAATGCTCATATGATAATCCCACAAATCTAAGAGTATTTGATTATACCAGTCACGATGAGATTCTGCTACTATTTTGTGAAGTATGGAACAGATTGTCTTGTTTGTAGCTTCATCCTGGCCATTACCCTGTGGATAGTACGAGGTAGAGAAAGTATGTTGAATGTTAAATTTGGCACATAGCGCATGAAAATTTTTGTTCTTGAATGATTTCAAATTATCATATATTATATGGGAAAGAATTTTGAAGTGACATATGATATGGTCTGTGATAAATACAGTGATATTAGCTCCTATGGTCTGGACAAGTATTCATATTTGACCCACTTTGTAAAATATTATATGGTTGTAATGATGAATTTGTGATTGCTTGATGAAGTGGGTGTGATTTTTCCAATAAGGTCAAGGCCCCATTGCGAAAAGGGCCACATGGACTGGATCAGTTGGAGCACTTGAGATGTAAGGTGTGTGAGGTTTTCATGTTGTTGGAACTTGATAGAGCACCTCACGTATTCACAACAATCATGTTTTATGTTTGGCAAGTAATATCCCATGCAAAGGACATGTTTTGTGATTGCCATGCCACTGAAGTGGCCACTACAAGTACCATCATGGGTTTCTTGTACAACCCACTAAGATTTATGGGGTTCTAGGAAATGCAATAGGATGCCATTATAGCTACGAAGATAAAGGATGTCCCCCAACAATGTATAGTGAATTGATAATTGTTTGAATGCTCGATGATGAGCATGTGGTAGGTCGCATGGTAGGAATCCTAACTTGATATAATATTTTATTTGTGCAAACCAAGGGTCATGTGGTTCGGTATCGACCACATGAATACCACCATCCTCATCTATGGGATATGTGATCAATATAGTAGATTGGGTGAGTGTGTGAATGGATACAGATGTGGTGTTTGATGATGGATTTTATGGTATTAATGATACTATGGAGACCATTGTATCTATAAAATAGTTTGATGATCGTGGAGTGGCTTTGATATCATACCACTCAAATAGATGAAGGAGTTGTGCAATATGTTTGTATTGTTGTAGAACTGGACAACGACATTGCCATATTTATTGCACTTGGTTTACTATCAAGAGGGAATCACCTATGATGTGGAGGTGTTTGATATGCATGGCATGGGCCTATTTTAATCTATGGATTAAGGCTTCATATTTCGTATTGTTTTTTGTACAAGGGAAGTCCAATTTAAATGAGAAGGGGAGTGGTTCCCCTTTGGGTGTGAAGAAAATAATACCTACACCCCTAGCGTGAGTGCATCGAGAGCCATCAAAGAATAGGGTTAGGTCAGCTGGTGTCTCTAGCTCAACATACTCTTCAAATTTTATTATGTGGAATATGGAATCATCAGAAAGTTGAATGAGGAGAGGTTTTTCATCAAGCAAGGGAGCTTATGCAAGTTGGTCTGTGATGACGCATCCTTTAATGGACTTTTATGAAATGAATTCTAGGTCAATTTCGGTTAGAAGAATGATCCATTTTGTTGTGCAAGATTTGTGATAACTTTTGTTCATCATGTATCGAAGGGGATTATCTTGAGCGATGACAAAGATTATATGATTTAATATATAATGGTGAAGTTTTTGGGTAGTGAAGACTACAGCTAGGCATAGCTTTTCCATGTACATGTATCTAACTTTGTAGCTGACTAGCATATGACTTATGTAATATATGGCTTGCTCTTTTTCAAGCATGTTCTTTTGAGCTAGCAATGTACCTAGCATAAAATTTATGGCTGATATGTACAAAATTAGCGGTAGCTGTGGGTGTGGGGGAGACATAACTGGTGGGGAAGTGAGGTAGGATTTGATAGATTCAAAGGCTTGTTGATAGTTGTAATCCCATTTAAAAGTGGTTTCTTTCTATAGGATATGATTGAAGGGTTTGAACTTATCTGATAGTTGTGCTATAAATAGAAAAATGGAGTTTATCTTACCCTTAAGGCTACACTTTTTTTTTTAAGGTGGTAGGCAAGGGCATCTCGATGATGGCCTTTACCTTGCTAGGGTCTACCTCAATATTGCATTGGGTGATAAATAACCCTATAATCTTACCTCAAGTAACACCAAAGACACACTTCTTTGGGTTAAGGCAAATATTATACTCTAGTAAACGTTCGAAGATCTTTCAAAGATCTTCTAGGTACTATGAACATTTCTTGGACTTTTTTATGAGGTCATAAACATAGTATTCCATGATTTTGTGCATGTAATCATGGAAGATATAAGTCATTGCACATTGGTAGGTTTCCCTAGCATTTTTAAGACCAAAAGGCATGACCTTGTAGAAAAAGGTCCCCTAGGGGGTTGTGAATGATGTTTTATGTTGATCAGTGGGGTTGATATTGATTTGGTTGTAACTAGAGAATCCATACATAAGGGATATCATCTCATAGCCTGTGATAAAATTGATGAGTGAGTCAATGTTAGGTAATGGGAAGTTGTCTTTGGGATAAGATTTGTTTAAATCATGAAAGTTCGTGTAGACACGAACTTCGTTGAACGGTTTTGGTAATAGAACCATGTTGGAGATCCATTCAAGATAATATATGGGTACTATAAAATCTATGTCTAAGAGCTTTGTAGCTTATATTTGACTAGCAATGCAACAGTTGGGTGCATGCATCATAGTTTTTATCTCACAAGATTGACATCTTTGTCTAGCATGAGGTTGTGGACTACAAGGGTGGGATCAAGGTCTAACATATCCTTGTAGGACCATGTGAAGACTTTGATATACTTTCAAAGGAAAGTAGTGAACAAAATGTGCTATTTGGGTGAAAGGCTTGTGGCTAGTTTAACGATGTGGGGATTTTTGGGGTTATCATCGATATCTACATCGATGGTTTCTTCTATGAGCATGTGAAAACCACATACAATTATTCTAGGACTAGAATGAGGTAGAGGTCATCAATAGCCTCGATAATGTCATACTCGTCATCTAGTTAGACGTATGTGTGGTACACCTACAGGATGTGAGGTGGTGTAGAGGGTGAAGGATCATTTGCAACATGTAAGACATGAGGTGAGAGTAAGAAATCTTGGGGTACTGGTATGGGTGATATGTGCACGAGATCAATGAAATTGGGGTTTGGTATGTCATCATAGGTTGGTTGGTGTGTGTATTGAAGTGGGGAGAAAAGATCCACATCAACCATATTAACTAACATCGTGGAGGATGTGGGTGGTGAAGAGTCTGATGATGTAGACTCAATAACCCGTGGACATCGTAGGAGGCTCAATGGAGGGCATAATATGACTGGTGGAGAACATGGTCGAGTAGTGGATCTATGAAGTTGCCAATGTAGGGGCAAAAATGTGGCCAAATGTGTTGGCTATGGTGGGGGAGATGACATGTCATGCTCTAGATAATGAGCATTGAGAGACAATGTAGCCAATTGACTTGTTAATTCGTCGATACAACATGAGGATGTTGTGTCATAAAGAGGAGTTTCTTGAAAGAAATCATAAATAACTGTGATGGTAGAGTGAGGTGATGGGTTGTCCTCTAGGATGTCTATGTCAATGTATTCTTCCAAGGTGTGTGTTGGAAGTGGGGAAGGGTGTAGGGATAGGTACTAGAGATCATCCTCTAATGTGTGAACGATGGTTGGGAAATAACCTAAGCTGGATTTATTAGTAGGTAATTGTACATGGGGGTTAATGGGTGTACACAACCCTTGTTCATAGTGGACTAATCCAAATTCGCACAAATGGAAATATTCAAGGTAGCATAAGGTGAAATAGGGGTTAGCCAAGTGATCAAGTGTACCATAAAAGCTAGATTATGGTGGTGGAGGGACTATAGGTGGGAGTGAGGAATCAACTCCTACATAGACAAAGTTGGTGTGATTATTGGGGTATCCTAATTGTATAGTAGTTATGATGGTCAAAACCAAGGCTGAGGGGCAGCCAAAGTCATGGGTGCACTAAACGATAGGTGGACGTATGCGGGTATCACACACATTGCAATCCCCTGGGCCTAAATTTGTCATAAAAATAGAGATGCATGGTGATGTATGTGATGACGAATGAGGTGGTGAATCTAAATCAAAATATTATGGTGCAATATGATATTCTCTTATAGTGGCAATAGAAGGATGTAACAACTGGTCATCGAGGTGAGAAGCTTGTTGTTCCCACTCATGGCATTCAACTGTGGTAGCTGGGATAGGATGATTTGCCTATGGCAATTGTGAAGGATTAGGAGAGGATACTAGTGTTGGACTACATGGGGAGGTGAATGACCTAGGCCATGCGAAAAAGGGAAGGAGAGGTGTTTGTGGTGTAGGGAGGATAGGAATTTTTGTAGGGGAAAATGGGTGAGGTGGAGCGATAGGGCGCAAGGGAGACGATGATGATGGTTGTGGTATCACGGGTGGAATTATGGATGATGATGGCTACAATGGTGGTGGTGGCCACAAGGATGGTGGTGAAAAAGGTATGGTAGTAGGGTTAGGTGCTACAAAAGGTGGTGCTAATGGTGCTGACATCGAGGTGTGTGTCCTTGATGAGGATTAGAGTAGTGAAGTGGATGTTGGGGAAGATGTTGATGCTCCAATAGATTGATGGGAAGATATGGGAAAGAGTTGCATGGAATAAGAGGAAGGTGTAGGTGGGAGGTCTGTGATGTTGCATAATTTGAAGGGGTCCCCATCGATAGGAATACAATGGATAATTCCATCATGGATGTATTTAATGCAATGATGTAGCATGGAAGGGACACACTACATATCCCTGATCCATGGGTGACCAAGGAGGATATTATATTGCATATCACCTTGGATGATGTGGAAAAGGATGGAGATGGTATAGATACCTACTCGGATGGGTAAAACAATGGATCCTACCATGGGTCTCATGGAACCATCAAATGCATGAAGGTCAAGATATGGAGTGGCAAAATGGGCTGGTGGGTTATGCAAGTGATGCAATGCCACTGTGGAGATAATACTAATGGAGGAACCAGTATCAATGAGGACACATTTGTAGGTGATGTCATTAATGGTTTCTTGGATATAGAGAGGAGGATGGACTCCTTCTCCTACTAGTTTTGTGATCTCATGATCATGGAAACTAATGGAGGGTTGAAGGCATTATGGGATGTTCCCTATAAAATTTACTAAGGCATTCGTGTCATGTGTCTCCAAATCGATGGAACGTAGGATGTCATTCAATACCTTAATATGGGATTGATATTGTTGTAAGAGGTTGAAAATGGATAGCCAAGTGGGGGTATTATGTAATTGGTGGGTAAGGCTACCACAAATTGTAATGACATTTTGTGGCAAAGGTGGTATGGCACTAGGAGTTGCATAGGACTAGAGTGATGTGAATTGGACTAGCGGGGAAATAATAGGTGTTGTTTTGCATGATGGGTATTGTTGGTTTTGAGTGGTAAGGTTGATCATGCCCACTACACTGTGTGATGGGGGATCATGTTGGACATTTTTTACCTATCTAGGTGGCCCTAGAGGGTTGAATGGTGGTCTTTGGGGGTTAGTTCCCCTATGGTCAGGTAAGGGGTTATGGAAGATTCCTAGGTTTTGATTTTTTGGGGCAAGGGGGTTTGAAACCTAGATGGTACCCCTATCAATTAGGTCTTGGACTTGACCATAGAAAGAGCAACAAGAATCTATATCATGGCCACACTATCAATGATATTGGAATAGGGTTTGCTCATTGTATGCATGAGGCTTAGGTAGTTTTGGATCTAGTGGTCAGATATCAGGCAATAGGATGTGACCTCCCTCATATAACCTCTAGAAGAGGGCTGGAAAAGGTTCAAAAAGTGGTGTGAGATTGTGATTTTGGGCTTGTGGGTGCATGCCACAAGATTGCAAGGGCCTAGAAGGGGAAGGTACATTGGTTTGAAATATTTGTCATTGAGGAAGAGGGGGTTGTGGAATCAGTGTAGGTGCTAAGGTAGTAGCTACCACTTGATTGGCTTGTGGTGGTCGAGGGAAGGGTTGGTTGGGAGTATTTCTATTAAAATGAAAGTTAGAATTGTAGTTGGGCTTCTATCTTAACTTGATTTTTCCTAACTGGACCTTGATGTCCTCAATTACTTTGGCTTGGGTAATGGCTTCTTCAAAGGTACAAATTTGATGAAGTTGTAGGGAGGTGGAAATGTGCTTGTGGAAACTCTTGGAGAATAGTGTCACTAGCTCAATGGAAGGGAGTCTATAGGTGAGGTAATGGATGATTGATCTCCATATCAACACAAATTTGGTGACGGGTTCATCGTTAGCCTATCGTAAGGTGTAGATGTCTGAGAAGTTAGTCTTATTTTTAATATTTATGGAGAAGTGTTCTAAAAAGGAGTTGGCCAATTGTTTGAAGGTATATAGGCTATGGTGTGGGAGCATGTTATACCAGTCTAAGGCTTGTCCCACAAGTGAGAGGGAGAAGGTACGTAACATAAGGGGGTTGCTACTATGAATCTGGTAGCAAGCTAAGTGATAGTTACTGATGTGTTCTCTAGGATATTCCTTACCTTTGTACTTATCAAACTTTGGGATCTCAAAGTGAACTTGATGGATGAACTAGCTCACTATAGAGTTCATCATATGTTGGTTTTTGTGGTCCATAACTGGTCATGCATAGGTTTAACATCTTGAATTCATCTCGTAGGAGCTAAAGCTTAGGTGTTAAGGGCATGGAGGATTGTGCTAAGGTGGGTTGAGCCTAGGAATGTGATGGGTATTGGAGTTGCTATTCTTCCTAGTATTGAGGGGGGAAGTGTGGCAACTAGTCTTGGTAGTATGGTTGTTGGGCAACGTATGATGTCGCGGCTAGTGGAACACTAGGCTATGGAAAAAATGTTTGTTGGGGATAGTAGTATTGTGATTGTCGGATGTTTTGTTGTGGTATGGTTACTTTATGGGTAGGAGCCTGTTGTAATGGTTGGGCCATAGGCGGTGATGACCACAAAGGGGGAGGCATAAAGAATGTAGATCCAATAGGTAATGGTGGAGGTATCAAGGCTACCGATGCTAGGGGTGGTCAAGATAAGGTGTCAAAATATGGGACCTATCTCTGTCATGAGGGATGGAAGGTGGTAAAAGTAAATTGTGTAGAGTAGCCTAGAGAGGTAGGAGTGTAGGTTACAGGTCTTGATACATAGGTGGAAATAAGACTAGCAGTTGGGGCCTAAAAAGGAGGAGGAGGATGTAATCTAAATATCTATGTAGATGAATATTGAGCGAAGGATTGGGTAGGGTACATTCCAAACACCTGAGATGGAGGTAAGAATTATGAGGAGGAAGGAGGGTAAGCTTCTAGGGTAGGAGCTTGAGAATTTGGAGTGAGGAATGTATCCACTCCCAATTGGGTGTGAGTTTTTGGTTGTTGTTGTTGATATTGTGTGGTTTGGGTTTGAAGATGTGGTTGTGATAGGTCCTCAAATATTGGGAAGAAAGGTGATTGGGATGATGATGGTTGAGACTCTTGAGAAGAGTATGGGTGTGATGTTTGAAGGGGTGCTTGTTGCTCCTGTAAGGAGGGTTGCTATTGTGTGGTTTGGAATGATGGCATCTAGGTACCTATGGTAGAGGAGGAAGGGTCTGATATCATTCCTACAGTAGGGGAAAATGATGCAACCTCGAGGTGAGTGCAGTTCAATAGGGAGGAGTCATTCTCAAAGAGAGATTGAGATAAACTCTGGAATAAAGGGTGTGCAAAGGTGGGGGACATAGGTGGAGTCTCCTCATCTATGGTGAAGAACGGGTTAGGTTGTCCTAGAGTAGTGTAGATCACATGATCATAGAACATGGTGGGTGGATTGGGTGATGATACAGGGAAAATGAGTGGATAATATTCTACAAGTGAAGTGGTGAGGGCTTCACTCAAAGTGGATGTCTCACCGTGAGCCGTTGTGTGTGTATAGCGTGGATCAAACTCTATGAGTGGATCGGGTGTGTATGTGGATTTTCCTTTTGTGATCGAAGGAGGAGGGATGGCTTGACTAGAAGAGGCACTAGGTGCCTCCTCTATATGGTGTGCTCACATGCACAATTACTAGTAACAATAGGCATGATGATATGTGTTATAACGTAAAGCTTTAGAATCACACAAAAACTAGAATTTGTGGTTCTGTATGTGATGTGTAAAGGGGTTTGGGAGCAACACTATGAATTTTGGACTCAACTGTATTTAATATAAACATAAAGCAATGATAAACTATGTGTAAATGAAAAATAAATTACTAAGTGGTGTGATGTGGTGAAACAAGTTTGTGATCATGCAAACAACATGAAACTAGAATCATTTATAAATGCAAAAAATAAGGTGTTTTTTTTGTTTGGTGTGTTTTGATGTTGATACTTCCTAGGTAAAATCATAGGTAGTGGAGTGAATACTCTATAATATCAAGAGTGTCATCGGTATAGAACCTCCTACAACACCCAAATATGCACATAATAGAACAATATCGTGACGTGCGAATGGTGACCTATATGGAAGGTATAATAAAATGATAACCTAAAGGGGGAACTCACTGTACTCAAGTGAGCTCGCTATATCCTCTCATGAGAAGAGGTGGCACTATCTAAGACCTACTAGGCATGGTCAACAATCCCATGCTTTCACTTCACCCTTGGGTGGGCTTAGTCAATAATGATAGTTACCATGTCCACAAATTATGTGAGCCTTATGGACAAAGGCATCTAATCCTATCCCACTCTAAAGGTAACTTCTGGTGATGAAATCCAGAAGCCTAGTCTCAAAAGTGAGGGGTTTTCCGGTGATGAAGTCTAGAAAACCACCTGGGGCTAGTTTCTAAGGAGGTGAGATGGTGAGGTACAACTCCTACCACACCAATCTTGAGCAATGGATTGGGGATGAAATCCAATCTCACCACTTGTTTTGAACCATGTGTGTGTGTGGGTTTGAGTTTTCTAACGATGATGTATAAAGAAAGAAATCTAACTAAATGCCTTTTGAAATGAAATTCTAGCCCTAGATGCACTTTTTGGAAGCAAAAGGCTAAAGTAAGATGCATTTTGTAAAATAAATCTAGTCCTATGTGCCTTTTTGAAAAGAAACTAAGACCTATTCTATAAAAGCGTGTAAACAAGCAATGTGACACATGTGAGAAGAGGGGTTTATGGAACCCTAATTTTGGAACATGAAAGAAATGTAAGAAATATTTATACAAAGATAAATAGACAATCTTAAACTAAAGATGTAGAAAGAAATATGACAATTGTGATTTACCCGAGGGATTTGCAAAAGAGATGGGAAATCCTAATTAAAAGAAAGGAAAGGATCTAAAATTTGTATTTGCAAACAGGAATCTGAAATATGCAAAAAGAAATTTGGAAAATCCTAATTCTTAAATGCATGAAAGAAATTTGACTTTGATTTTTGTACAACAAAGAAATTTTAAATTGCTTCAAGAGAAATGTGCAAAAGGGATTTGCAAAACTCTAATTCTAAATTTGACTATTAGAACTAAAATATGAAATGCTTGTAAAGGGGAATTGATGTGAAAGGACAAGAAATAAATGCAAAACTTATGCAACATGCAATTTGCAAAAAGAAATAAAAAATTTCTCAAAAATAGATGAAATCAAACTTTCTGGTTTTGTGTAGGTTTCTGCAACTAAAGTAAACATTTCTAGCATGATGGATGCGTAAGAAAAAGGAAATTTACCAAATGTATCAATGCATTTACTAGTAAATATTTCTTCGCACATAAATATCATAATAGAGAAATTTTTGGGGAATACCTGGTTTCTGATGCTACAGATGGTCTTCTTTGCTTCTCTACTACTCACCCCTACAAGTTTGAGGGTTTTTGAGGCTTGTAGGACCAATTCGTAGGTCAAGGGGTGAATTGGATATGGATTCACAGGTCGGGGGGTAAATCAGATCTAGGGGGCTAAAATCCCTATTCTCAAGGTCTAAGGGGGTTGTCAGGGCTTCAAGGATCTTTGTAATGCCTAGATATTGTACCTATAATAGAACAAAAATAGTAAATTGTGTTAGATTCATGATAAAACTAGTCTAGAACAATCCTTTGTGGGGGTCCCATCGGGCGTGCCAGAATGAAACGTACAAAAGAAATGCATTTGATCTAATAATTTTCTAAAACACAGATTATACATAATTACTTATTTTATTCATGATTGAATTACTTTTGTGTTACAAATGGGGGAATTCCCCTTTCTTTCTTTCACGAATTTACAATAAGTTTGATGCTTTCTCTTGGGATCCTCAATGTAGGTGGGCTTCATGCATAACGTGTGCCACCGTTGGTTGTATTTGTTGTTGTTTTCCTCTTTGCATCTATGCTAGACCTACAAAATGGAGTTAGTATATTTTGGGGCTTGCCTCAGTCAGGCCCCATGGTAAAAAGGACAAATTGACTCAAAATATGTAATGAAAACTAAAATAAATTACATAGAACCTCATAAAAACATCAAATGGAGCTTACCTGATAGATTTGGAGTGAAATGAATCCTGTAGATCCAACTCACAAGATGAGAGATGAATTGGTATCTTATTCATAGGATGAGAGGTGAATTAAACTGTAAGCACTTTCTATTGGAAATCCTTGCATGGATGGGCTCCTTAGGTGTTGTAATGTTGCTAGTATGGATCAGATGTCCTTGTTTGCATTTTTGGTTGTATTTTGACAAAGTTTCTATACTTCAACTAAAAAGGGAGAGAGAGGTAGAATGAGGGATTAGGTCCACTATTTATAGATAAACCTAAGGTGTAGGGGGTGTGGTTATGGGAACTAAACCCTAAGGTCATGTTCCATGGTGGTTAGGTTAGGGTTTGTGAGGTGTCATCCCCACATTCCCTAAGGAAATATATCATCCTCACACATGAATGAGGAGATATTAGGGTTTACTAGGGTTAGATGATCCCTAGGTTAGATTTGGGGTTAGGCTAGGGTTTCCTAGGAAATATACTAACTAACCTAGTGCACACACATGTGGGAGGGAATAATTAGGACTAATTAGGGTTTAGAAACCTAATTAACCTTTTTAATCCAAAAAGTGCACTTTAAGGGAAGTCACTTTAAAATTAGAATTGGAATTAACTTTAATTAAGACTTTTTAGGAACTAATAGTCCTGTGGGGTCCTAATTAGCTCTATGAAGGGCTTAAGTGGCCTTAGGTGATTGATAAGTGGTCTTTTGATGAACAAAGGGTGGTTATGATGTGGATTGAATAGTTTAATAGGGTTTTGTACCTATAAACTAGTGGAATGGTCTATGTAAGTCTACGATATGCTACGCTAATCTAGAGTGATCTACGCTAGCCTACGCATGTCTACAGTAGTCTACGCATGTCTACGATAGTCTATGTAGGTCTAGAGGAATCTATAATAGTCTATGCTAGTCTAAAATAGCCTATAGGTGTTTAGGATGGCCTATGTAAACCTACAAGTGTCCAAAAGGATCTACAAGTACGTAGAGGTAGACATGTGCAACTTTTAGGTGTCTATAACTATCTATCAAAATCTTAACTTTAGTATCAAATAACTTACTATCTAGAATTATAGGTGTGGCTTCATTGTCTAGATTATTTTTTCCAGTTGCAACATAGATTCAATGGTTGGGTTCCTCTATATTTTTACTTGGTGTTTATCAATTTGGAAATTTGTTTTCATAGTGTGGTCCTCCAAAATCATAGCAACCACCTTTGGTACCTGGGTGTTTTTCTTGTTTCTTTTCCCTCATCCGCTCAATTTGATATGGTTCAAGTTGTTTTTGTACTTGAGGAGTATTATTATCCTTCTTCTTCTTGAATTTATTCTTGGAATTTCCTTGTTTCCCATCACTTTTATTTTCTAACTTTGAACTATCTTTGTTTTTCTCATTTTGCTCTTGTTCCCAATTCATAAAACCAACACTCTTTCTTTTTCTTAAATATTATCAATATTTTTCTGACAAAATCGTATAATTAAAGGGAAAATTGTTCAATTGTAGGTTGGACTCAGCTTGATGAGCTATATCATATGCCTTCCCCAAATTCTCAAGCTTCTAAATTTTTTATTTTGATCTTATATTAGGATTTATCCCTAGGTTAAAATTATGTACCTTCATACTCTCATCTTGCTCGTAGAGTGGTACATACTTAAGTAGTTTTAAAAATATTTGGTGGTAGACCTCTACTGATAATTTTCCTTGAATAAGTGTGGAAAATTCCTCAAATTTTTCTATATAATATTTTTCAGTAAGGAATGTTTTATTAAAGGCCTCCACAAACCCCTCCCATGAAATATTAATAGCCTCAATATTCTATCCAATTTTAAAAGTGTTTCACCATTCTAACCCAATATCTTGTAAATGGAGACTAGCACAACAAGTCACTAAAGAATATTTTTTCATGGAGAAGTAGATCACCAACTTATTAAACTAATCTTCAATTGAATCACCCCCATCCTTTTGGTGATTTTAGAGGTCTTAACATTCTTCAAATATTTGGCTAATTCTGTCTCTATAAGAGCCCTAACCTCTTTTTCATCTAAATAAGGTTTTCCTTCATATTTACCCTTAATATTTCTATTTTGAATCACAAAGGTCTCCAACATTTGTCTCTATTGATCCATTTGTTCTATCTATTGTTCTAATCGATCTTGTAAAAGTGAGATAGTAGCGGTGAGGTTATCCACCTCTCTATTAGAATTCCATGAAATTTTCCTAGGGGGTCTAGCATCAACACTATCCTACCTAGCCTGTCTTAGTGGTAATCAATATACTATTCTTCCTCTCCTTAAATTTGGTGCCATAGTCTTGGCCACACAAAAATTCCTAAGTTAGGTTGCAGTTTTCCTTCTCATGCCTCCTACTTAATAGTTAATCACATCCTCCAATGTACTAACAACTATATATTATAATTTACTCATATTAATTATGGACATTCTATCTCCACATAGAAGGCCAACTACCCAAAAGTAATCCATTAAGTCAATTTATCTATATTTTTCTAGGGAAGCTTTGGGTCATACAACCTAGAGCTTTGCTACCAACTGTAAAAACCCCAAAATCTAACCAACCCATGATAGATATTTGTTTTTTATTATGTAGAGATCTTAATATTCATCGTAGTATCCAAGGAATTCATAATATGACTAGACATAACCACATTTTGAGTCTAGGATGATGCATCATACATCACTCAAGTGGATAAAAGAGGCCAAGCTCTCATAGGTAATTAGGGTTTACCTCATATACCGCCATGGCATAGAGGACACTTTAAAAGGGTCTCCCCACTTTTCAAATATTCTCAATAAATGATAACATCTTAACCTTAGTGTTAGGATTATCCCATATCAGTCCTTCAAAATGGGGAAGACACCAATTCCTTCCACCAACCATAAGTCAGTATATGTTGGGTCCTTCAGTGTGATGTCTTAGTCTAACTTAACTGCACCTCCATAGTGATATTTTAAACTTTATGCTTGTTTCTACCATCTCTATTATGGGTTGCTAATCATTAATCACTTTTCATGATTATATTCTCATGGATACAATAACTAGGTGTTGCTATCCCATAACAACCCAAGCTAAAAAAGAGAGTTTAGATAAGTTTAATCTTAGATCCCTTCCCAAATAAACCCCTTGAGCCCAAGGATAACTCTCTCTCTCACACACTCTACAAGCACTAAAGCAAACATGTTTATAGGATAAAAGCAAAACTAATTACCTTGAGATTGCAAAAAAAAATCTAATATGACCTTTAATTTAAGAAATAGCATGAATAAAAAACATTAAATCATTCATCAACATGACACCATTTACTCATCCAACTAAATATCTAGATTACAAAAAAATAGTCTTTCTTCTATTACAATAAATTCTCTTTCACCAAGAGTGATTTCCAAAAATACTCTAGGAATAAATAAAGAGTTATCTTAGCATGATCCTACATCTTCTTCCTTTGGAATTTGTGGTAGTTGGTAGGAAGGTGGGGATCATAACAACTCATATGCAGGCATGAATGCATTCTATATGTTCTAATTCATAAACATACTTAGGAGAAAGAAACCCATACATCTTTCCCAAAATATTTTCCACAAATATTTTAAATCATAAGCCTTGCAATCCTATGCAAAAGAATTCAAACAAATAAGACCATACTCCTTCCATAATATTTTCCATAAATATTAAAACCAAACACATCAATTCCATAAAAGAATCCCATACTTATTTCATAGACCAACACATTAATTCCATAAAATAAGTCCATACTTCTTTCCAAAATATTTCCCACAAATATTTTGGAACATGCTTTTCAAAACACATATATTCCCTAAAAAAATCCCATACTTCTATCCAAAATATTTCCACAAATATTTAGAACATGGTTTTTAAAACACATCTATTCCCTAAAAGAAGCCCATAATCCTTTCCAAATATTTTCCAAAAATATTTAAATCATGAATTTCAAAACACATCTATTCCCTAAAAGAATCCCTTGCTTCTTTCCAAAATTTATTTTCACAATTATTTAAGTTCAAGCCATACAATAAAATTCCATAACTAAATCCATCGTTAGTTATAAATAAAACCAATATAAGCAAGCCTTGTCAATCAATTGTAGGACTAAAGATTAATCTATCATTTGATTAACACCAATCTAATCTATCTTATGATTGAATTGCAAATCTAAATATTGAGGTAATTTAATCCATCATTCGTTAAATTGCAATATAAATATTTCAAAATAATTAATCTATCATTAGATTAATTTGTCAACTAATCTCACATTTGATTAATTGAAAACTTAGTCTAAAAGAATTAATCTCACATTAGATTTATTAATTAATCTAAGTACTATAGTGCACTAACCATTAGATTAATTGCCAAACTAATCCATCTTTTGATTAGATAATAAGTTGAATTAGTCCAACATGGGATTAGTTACCAAACTAATCTATCATTTGGTTAGATAATAAATAAAATTGAATTAATCTAACTTAAGACTAATTACCAAACTAATATATCATTTGATTAGATAATAAATAAAATTGAATTAATCTATCTTAAGATTAATTACCAAACTAATCATCATTTGATTAGATAATAAATAAAATTGAATTAATCTAACTTAATATTAATTACCAAAATAATCTATCATTTGATTAGATAATACTTTAAGGATTATTTTAAACTAACTATTAGATTATTTTCCAATCTAATATGCTATTAGGTTAGGGATATAAAGCTGGAGAAAAATCTAAGGATTATCAATGAAATTAGCAAGTTAGATTAAATTGGGTCAATACTAATAATGATTAGATTGATCCTAGAGCCCTTTGGAGAGGGTTGCAAGTAGCCCAAGAAACTCAAGTTAACTTGATGATTGAAGGTGATTCTATGAACATCATCAACCTATTAACCAATGGCACAAAACCTCCATGGATAATCGAGGAGTCATCCATAAGTGAATCATTTTTGGGCAAGATAGAATAGACTCATCATGTGAGTAGGACAATATCTCGATGAAAAATTATCCAACATAGTCTTGATGTTGAGTTTGGTGACATGGACACAAGGTGTGCATAAGTGAAAACATTATTAGTCATAAAATAAACCTACCTAAGAAATATAATGTGCTCTTTCCCCATGTAATAACTATGGTTTCCTCTAAATCATACAAAATTGGAAATGAAGGATAAAGGTGTAAGCCTTAGAAGATTTTGAATAGGAAATGGGCAAGCAACGTTTCCAAGAAATTCCAAACTTTAATTTCCGTCAGATGTATGTAATATTTACAATTATGTTTAGGTGGCCTTGTTGTAAGTTGAAACCCAAGAAATTCAAGATGACTATCAATGAATGATATTCTAAAGGATATATTTTAGCATAACATACGCTTTAGTAAAAAAAGACCTTAAATCAAGGCAATCAAAAATTAAAGCAATGTTTAAGAAAGCATTATAACACTCAAAGGCTTCCACATTGCTTGAGATTAAAACAATGAGCACTAACCATAAAAATATCGTGCATAGATGAATAAAACATAGTGTGCCAACCATCAACATTGTAAACAACAAGGTATAACTCGTCGTCTAGCATAGGATTAAATAGACGTTAGTGTTCCCAATGAGGCACCCAACCAATAAACTGGTTCAAGGTGCTATAAATTAGGAAATCTGATATATTCTTTCATGTCACCTATTCTCACCACCCAAGGAGAGCATATCCCAAGCTAGAGGAGAATAGTAAATCTACCAAAAAAAATTCAATGAGGAACAACCAATGCTTATAGCAAGTCACAGGTAAAAACACACGAGCACACAACACCACACAAAAAATAGTAATGAAACCACAACCAAAGCAAGAATTACCTATAGTCAATAGTAGGCATTCATTACTATAGCATTTCTCAGCTCGGTGTCCTCACTCCTTGCTTTCTCTTTGGCCACCTTCTTCTATTCCCTATGTGCTCCCCAAAAACCAGGCTAGTGATATCTCTAAATAGGTAAGGAAATAGGTTTATGAGGGAGACCAAGCACCTCTACTCAAGAGTAACACCAAAATTACCTAACATCCCACAAGCAAAGCTTCCAAAAGTTATGGCACCAAGAAATGGGACAACAAGGCAACTAAAAAGGCAAGGCAGCTCCACTATGCCAATAAAGCAACCACAAATACAAAAATGGAGGAAAAAACTTAACACCAAGCACAATAAAAGTCAAAGTCATTATTTAATCCCTTAATAGGACCAAATTTTAAATTAAACTATTAACCATTCCTTTTTGTTAAAAATAAATCCAACATAAGAATAACATTAGATTATACTGATATTAATTTTTCCTTTTGATTAATATTAAATCTAATATTAGTCTAGGATTAAATCCTTCTCATCCAAACAAACATAAATAATATTTTACTCCAATCCTAAAAAGCAACCATAGATTAAATCTATCTAATCTTAAAAAAGAGATTATTTAGTCACATGCATAAGCGAAGGAGATCAAACCATATGCAAGAACAAATGCACTCACTCGATGCTTTGAAACACTATTTTATCCCTAAATGAGTGGCTCCTTAAATTAAGAGAGACTTAGACCATCACCAAATCATATTAAGGAGACTCATTACATGAAACTTTCCTGGTCTACTGGCACAAACATGAGCATACATAAACCATAATGCATCTACATGAAAAATGGTATTCATTCATGTTACCCTGGGTTGTTTGATGAATAGCTCATCATCATCATTTCTCCTTCAATATGGTCTCTCATCCCTTATGGCCAAATATTTTGTCCATCGACAAGAGTACATGTTCTTGCAACCAAACAAAGCATCAATAGTACCATATTCTTACATAAAAATGGATGCAACAATAGAAGCATATATCCATCAAAATACAAAGCTAAGCATTACACATCATTTGCTAATACATAGTTCAACTTTGAAAATTAATTATTTCCAAGGTGGATCATGATAATTAGAAAAAATATTGATAATTATTATCAAATTCTTCTAAAATATTATTAAACTAGTTTAAGTGTCATAGTTGATACTTTATTGATACTTTTACTCAAAGTGGTTTTTATAATGGAAATGTTATTAAAATTTTTAAAATTGATATGCAATAAATATCTCCATTCAAATACTTTGACCACCCCCATAAATATATCCATTTAACACACTTAATAATATGCCCCATAGGTAGCAACATAGAATTTCAAACATGGTTGTAGCTATATTGATTTGATATTTGTGCTACTCAAATGTGAAGTTTGAACCGAAGTCTCTCATAGATGACCAAAACTTAATAAAAGTGAGATAGTAATTTTATTAATAGGAGGATATTATATTTATTGTGTGAGCTATAGCTAGAGATAGTGGTCTATATTATTTTAACTATATACAAGAAATTTTAATGAGGGAATTTAGACTAACTTATCATTCAAAATAACCCTTGGATTTATCATGCTTGTAGTCCTCCTTCAAATGGATTCCAATCAAAGTTAACTTCATGGACACAAAGAGAATTTTGAGAACCTTTTCTACCAGATAGTGTAAACTTAAATTCTATTTAACACCTATTCATTATCATTTTTAAACAATGAGGTAACAACTAAAGTATCACATTCAATATCCTTTAAGTGGTACCTCTAATTGATTCATGGTTAGTACCTCTAATAATATTAGGCTTCTAAAATGACTTAGTATGCAACTACATGCTAAAATTTTGCTTTCCAAAAGATTCTCTTTGCAATTCCTACCTTTATTTTTAACCCTCCCTTGGCTATTGACTAATTTACTCTAGTTAGCAAGTGAATCACTTGATTTTACTAGTGAATTTCTAGTATATCCTAAGTGGCTAGCTCTTATAAGCCAATAAATATCTTCTTTAATTTAATTGATCTTGATAAAATCTACACCTTCTACAACTGAATCGGTCTTAAGCCAATCGACACCTATGCTAGAATTAGACAAGTTTTAGAGGTTTTTTCTGAGGTGATTGCTATTTGATTCCACTATTTTATGCTCCTTAAAAATTGTGAATCCAAGGGAGTGTCAAGGCATTATATTTTGTATCACTTCATTGGGAACCAATATCGATTGGTGTGAGATCTAGATCTTGCATTTATTTGTGGGCATGGAGTCTACAAAATTGGGGTCCCTATAGTAAAATTATGAAAACACATTCCTCATCTAATTTTATATGGAAGCAAACCCAACAATATTTGCTACTACTTTTTTCCTAGTAGTTGAATTGAGACAATATCCTTCACTTCCCCAATTAATTATTTAAATGGGTTCTTTGATATTCTTCCTACTTTTCTATTATTTGTTACTACTTGGTGTATATAGGCTCCAACTTCTTATAACCCTCAACTACATCCCCCTTTTTAGCCTAATATTTTTCCTCTTCAAACATGTTATTGATGATGTGATTATCTAGGATCTTCATTTACATGTCAAATATATTTGGCATCTTGACAACAACTAAACCCTAAATTTATTTGGTTGTTTCCTATGCTTGGGTTTTTAGTAATTTTAGATTATATTTGCATGCTTGGAGATCTCTTTGTGTATCTGGTATCTTCTTCAATTTCCTAACTAAATATTTTTGATCCATATTGATTTGTTGTGCCTATTATGTAATCATAGAAGAGAGAAGCTTAAGGACCTCTTGGTGCTTGCCCCTAGTAGATAGTCATTCTTTCATTTATTAGATTTTTTATTTCACTTTTTCCTATATCTACTCTATAAATATGAAAAACCAAAAGTATTTATAGGTGTTCTTCACTTTCTCTTTGATCTTGTCTAAAAGGGACTTGGTCCATTGATGGCATTTATCTTCTTAGAACCTACAATTGTCTCTTTGTGTTCTAAAGTTGTCAACTCTTTAATATTTTTATATTTTTCCTTTAGGAACTCTTGGATTTGTTCTATCAAATCTCACACAAGTTGTGTTGAAAGATATTCCATATTCTACTAGTCCTTTTCATCCTTAGTAAGTAAGGATTTGAGGTCCTCAACCTACTTCTTCAACTAGAAATTTTCTAAAATATCCCCTTTCAAATCCTCAATTTTTGGAGTTTATTAATTTGTGCTTTTAGTTCTACCATTTATATTTCAAGCTCTTAATTCCTTTTCTATATCTCTTATCCCCAGTCACTAGCTAACCAAACTTTATGGTTGTACTAGATGTGAATTGGTTTGTAAGTTGGACCATTTGGTATGGATTCATTCGATTTAGGTCCAAATTAGACACCTCAATGGTCAAGTTAGTGGGAACTATCATCACCTTATAAGGATTATACTTTTGCCCCTTTGTAAATTAAATCTTGTCCCCCTTTCTAGTCAGCCATGATTGCATGAGGATTTATGCCCTAAAGGTTTTGTTTTTAAGTCACTTATACTAATTTTATTATTTTTCCTTAGTATAAAGTATTTCAAACTCCTTTTTATGTTTGTTTCCTATGGATTGCACTTTATTTTTCATACAAAATTTAGGTCTGGATCTACAATTGTGTTGGTTTAAAGGGGTGCTCCTATAGACTCATCCTCTTGAGCTAGGGAGTTAGGGATAAATACTTGGTGTAGTATTTTTATTTCCTACGATGATGGGTGAGGTATACATTTTGAGGTGGAAGTTGAAGCAAATTGTGTGGTGATAGAAGGAAATAGCATGAAAACAAAGGGAGTATTTTCTGATGCTAGTTATACAAGCATGTCAACTAGCAATGATATTATGGATGAAGACAATTCTAATGGTTTGATATGGTATATGGTACTAATGGTAATGTGGTATAAAATTAAATGGAAGGTCATAAAAATGAAGTAATAAAAGTGATATCAAACATGAAATAAATTGTTGGAGGTAGAGTGCCTCTAGGAGAACAATAAGTTGCATTGGTGGAGGGTGAGATAAGTTTAGTAGAAGAACATGAGGAGAGATAAGAAGAAGCATGAATAGAAGGAGAAATTATAGACAAATAAGAGGAAGGAGTTGATGGTAGAATAAAAGTAGAGATAGATATAGCAATGGCAACAATGCTAGTCATTCCAAACTCAAGATGGGTGTCTCTTTGAGGGATTTTCCTATTATTGAGATGATATTTCTACCTCTGATGTTCATACACTACTAAGACCTTTATAAGCACTAAATCATACCTTTAAAATATTATTTGTCCTTTAATTGCAATCTACCATACCATCAAATTGACCATTGTTAGCATTGTAAGTATAATGAAACTGTTAATCTTTATCATAGCCTTATTCTTGGATTCTTGAGAGCTTGATAGGCTAGTCATCACTTCACATATTGTCTTGGTATTGTTTTTCTCTTAGGGTATTTTTTTTCCTAGATTGCAAAGAATTAGTGGTGAAATAGGTTTTATATGGTATCTTTAATATGCATGTCTCGTACCTTATCTTTTCTCATGCTAGGATTTTATTGTCAGTGATAAGTGTATCCTAATTTTCTTAAGGCCCTCAGCTTCTAATGGTTCATCTTAATGTTAGGGTAAAAATATTTTTTCATCTTGGCATAGAATATGTCATTCTAGTGGGTCATTGTAATATATTTAAATTTTATCTTCATACCCATGATTGTTTCTCAGAGTGGCAAGGGCCAATTCAAACAAAATGATAATCTCATGTTGTTAAACTTAAATCCTACTCAAATAATGATCAAATATTATCTTTGATTTTGTAGATCCATAATGATATGTTGTGATATTAAAGTAGGATCCTTAATTTGTGGAAGGATATTTGGTAGTAATTTATTTTTTCTAATAAACTATATGTGGATTCTATTAGGGGCCACTTTCATCAAGATATATAGGATCTCCATTACCTAGTTAACTTTTGAAACTTAATTTTTTCTAAGATAAATATCAACACTACGACTAACTAAATTATATGCTACTATATTTTATTCTCTATAGATATCTTACATTTCAAATATTCCACCTCCATCTATAGTTGAGGAACATAAAAAATAATCTTATTTTTTATCCAATCCACACATCCATTTTTTTTAAAACTGGGCGGGCCGCCGGTCGGGGGCGGGGGGGGGGGGTTAACCCGACCTCCCCGGGCCCCCATTTTAATACTTTGTAAATCCCCCTCAATTTAAATATATCTTCATTATTTAACAATTCTAATCTTGATCCTTCTCAATGCTCTAACCTTTGCATAGTTGTTACTTGAAGGTCCCTATTATTTTGAGTAAGTGAGCATAGTTTTACATTCATTACACCACCTTTGCTAGTTTTCCCTAATTTTATTTTGGAAATCAACTTCATAGGGATTTTAATGGATTGATTTTTTCTTTTTTTAATAAATTGGGGCATCCTCACTTCCATTTAAGGACTTCATATATGACATTTCCTCCTTGCTATCTAGATATCCTTAGGGGAATCCTTTATATTTAAATTTATTCAAATATATTTTAAAAAATTAAGTTGGTTCTTACTCCCTACTCATATTCACATTTGCTCCTTTGTTCTATTATGGAAATTAATTCTCATTACATAAATCATTCACCATATATTGAAATAATAATTTATTCATCCACAAATAATTATCCACAATAATGATCCAAATAATGAGATATAATTAATACCCTTAAGGTAGGGAACCACCAATAATACTCCTTAAGTGAGGAATAACTCCATAATATCCCCCAAAATAAGAGGTCACTCCATAGGTAAATATCATTACATGAGAATGCTTGATATGAGTGATGATTTATACAATGACAATATTCCTTCTTTATATACCCATCTTTTAATTCTACTTTGGGAATCTGACTACTTAATCCTCATCATAGTCATTATTTTAATATAATATAATAATATAATAAACCTTGGGTTATATGTGGCCCTTGACAACTATCCATAACACCCTCATACAATATAATACCATATCCTCATATACCTATTCTTGGCTACCATATGATGAGGCCCAAAAATACCTCATTGTTGCACTATGTTTGACATATAAAAACTGTCATATCACCAAACATAAAAAAGTTAATTACAAAATAGTTTATTAGAATATATTATTTGTTTAGTGTTTGCATGATTTTATGTTAGAAACACTATATCCCTATTTTGACTATTTTTTTGTATTTTGTGATTGTTTTTTACATGATTTTGTTGATGAAAATAACATAGAAGAATAAAGAAGATAAACATGTTCAAATATTTGGATAACTCCAGCATGTTTGAAGTGTTATTCCATTTCAAAACTAGAGTTTTCAAGTGATTTGGCATCAAAATAATCTTTGTTATAAAATAGGGCAATGACAAGTTTTGTGCAACATACAAAAATCAGCCAGTTGTCACATTAAAAGAGCACCTTGAATTTGTCAAGAAAAGCATGAGAAAATGGATGGAATGTATTCAGAGGGACTAAATAAGACATTTGACCTATTTATAAGCATTCCCACATAGTCTAAATGGATAGCAATAGGGCATCACAAAATAGGGATAGTTGTGTAGTATTTTCTACAATGTTTCAAGTTTGATTATTTTGTGCATTTCAAATAGAAAAATGTTAAATGCTGATGTCCATCACCTCACAATAATTTTTGAATGTTTTTCCCACCCTAAAACTTGTTTGAAATATAAATTGGCACCAAATTATTATGACTATACAAAAATATTGAAATCTACAAGAAAATAGCCATAGAAAAACCAACAAGCTATCACTTTATTGGATGCCTTGGAATTTGTCAAAATTGGAGTGCAAAAATTATTGGATATGAATTTTGAGGGATAGGGCATATGTCCTATCTGGTTGAACTTGATTTATTAGGTGTTTTTAGAACAACTAAGCAGAAATTTTGTTTCACAACTTGATATTCCGAAGAAGCTCTAAAATGAGGGGGAAAAGTGGCCAGTTTTAACCAAACGAAGGTTTGAGCACCCAAAATGGTAGGTAAAATATATTTTAAGGTGAATACATGTGTACAAGATATTTATAAACTACCTCAAACTCACTCCCACCACTAGATAAGAATTCCAAATGCCAATGAATATTGTTGCAACACATATTGTCTTAATTTGGACTAATTCAGTTTCAGAACTGATTGGTAAATCACTAAGAAATAACATAAGCTAATTTGAGCATGATGCATATGTAATAGGACATTATAAATAACATAAATCCCTCAATGGTTGAGTTGGTAGATAGTTGATAGCTGATAATAGTGAGCAGTAGCTAATAGTGAACAGTGAGAAGCAAGATTTTTTCTATAGAATTGTAATATTTTACAATAATCAATAAAGTGTGGTTTATTCAATTATCTTGTGTTCATGAGTGAGTGTGAGTGTTAGGTAGTTAGAAAAATTTTTCCACCTTCATATGGATCAATAATATTGGGCCCAATTTTAGGCCTAAAATGAGGACTTTTATGATAGATTTTCCTGATAACTTTGCTACAGTAGATTTAGCAAGATGCTTGTCACATTTTTATTTCTTGTTTTGATTTAATGTGATGCTTTCATATTTTTAGTTGTATTTTTGTGCAGCCAATGTGTGTGTTAGCTGAAAATTTATTTTAGACCTATGTTTCCCCTATTTTCCCTATTTTCCATGTTCCCTTATTTTTCATGTTTCAGTAACTTTTATCAGTTTTTCAACAGTTTTCATTTTTTTGTCAATCACTGTAGCAAAAGCTTGATGACCTTATATAGCAGGATACTGATAGGTGTTTTTAGAATAAGTATTATTTCCAAGCATCATTTCAATTCTACAAGAGTAAACTAGGTTTCAATTTTGCAAGAGTAAACTAGGTTTTAATTTTACAAGTGTAATTTAGGATTTCAATTTAGCAATTTTAATTATTGCAATTGTAGTTAGATTTCAATTTCTACAAATTATAATTAGTTTTTAATTCTTGCAGTTTAATTTAGTTTTCATTCTACAAATTAAGTTTAGGGTGACACCAAAAAGTCTAAACCAACATCTATTTCACCGAATAAATGCTTGTAACTTGAATGTATGAAGTGTAATCTACCCAAACCTTCTATCGTAGATAGCCTTGGACACCAATTCGAATATGAAAAATTATAAGATTAAATAATGATAATAATGACACATCATTTTTGGCACCGTTTCTAGGGAACATGGTGTTTTTAGAGGGTAAAAGCAGTCCAATAATTATTAAGTGTGCTAAGTTGTGAACTTCACAGTGAAATCTGGATAAATGACTAGTATAAGTAACAGTTTTTGGTAAATTGTATTTCAGTCCATTTAGAAAAAAAGAAAAAAACCACAGGAAAGTGATCTTCACACTTAGGGGGTTGAATTACCTATGTTTGAAATTCTTGATAAAATTGAAAGAAATTCATCATCCTTATTGTTAAGAAGCATAAGATATCTTGAAAAAATTAGAGGAGCCATATGCTTGTGGTACCCTTTTTGTATACATCAGGGTAGTATACATTTTTTTTTACCAAATTTTAGGAAGCCATCATGGTAGATATACAAGACCATCCTTTGAACAAAACATCTATATTAGGTATTTGTAGCATTTGTTCAAATGGACATATCAATGATATATACCATTTACTTCCACAATTCTAAAATTTTCTAGAGACAATTTTTTTTGCTTGGTCCAAATTTTTCTCAAGAGAGATCCCAAAAACAAGAAATAGAGAAATTAAAACAACCACCACCTCCAACCCAATCTATGGGTAATTTGAATAATACAGGATAGGTAGCCCCTATCTTTGTAGCTAAATCTGGTAAAAATACTATAGTAAATGTTATTAACTGCAACATCCATTTGTGCTCAAACAAGACCTTGAGCTTGTTCCACCCATTATTGAAGAGATAAAATTCAATGGAGAAACACAAGAATCCTTTAGTCCAAAAACATAGAAATCAACCTTGGATAAAGGGGAAGAAATAGAAAATCTACACATAGAAAATTTACTTCCATTAAACTCCTTAGTAAGAAAATATGAAGGGGTAAATTTTGTCCTCCTAGGAATGAACCAAATTGAAGTATAGCCAAGAAAATTCTTGAAAATTATTAGTTGGATGACTTATGAACAAAAAGAAAAACTAATTGCTATTTTGAAACAACATTTCAATGCCTTTGCATGGAAATACAAATATATGTCAGGAATTCATCTTGATGTATGTGCTCATAGGGAATATATTGAAGATGTTAAACCTATGAAACAACTACAAAGAAAATTGAGTCCTACCTTAAGATATATTGTCAAAACCAAAATAAAAAAACTCTTAGAGGTTGGATTTATTTATCCAATTTTTGATAATCGATGGGTTCCTCCATTGGTTATTATTCCAAATAAAAATAGGAAACTAGTGAATATTATCAATAACTGAATACATTCACACATAAGGACAATTTTCCATTTATTGATCATATATTAGACATACTCAGTTTCACACTGTATGAACTGGTTTATGATAAGAAACCATATTTTATTATTGAATTTGAGTTACTAATGATTTTAACATCTTTGGGAATTGGAATTGAATTGTTGCAAGTATATATTGATAGGATTCTACAACTTAAGGAATTTGATGAAATTTGGTTGGATGCATTGCATCAAATAAAAGTAATCCAAGAGAAAAAAAGTTGTGGCATGACAGTCAAAAATATCATAAAGGAGATTGGGCTTTATTGTTCAATTCTTATTATGAAGATGTTCCTCGGAAGTTGTAGACTAGGTGGCTTGGACCATACTTGATTGAAGAAATGTTCAAATATGGAGCAGTGCTTCTTTCTCCCATTGATGATTCATGAAGGAAGTTAGTGGTGAATGGACATTACCTTCAGGTATACCATGCACCATTAACTAAGGAGGTGTTCTTGAAGCAGATTCCACAATTGGATGTACACATGATGGAAGAAAATTTCTCTTCCATGTCAGATTCAGAGTGATGCTAAAAAGTTTTAAAAAAGAAAATACAAGAAAAGCAAAAAGAAGAATAATCTTGTTTGTGAACTTTATTCATGGGCACAAGCAAGACAAGAGAAAAAATAGTTAAAAAAAGAGAGACAAAAGAAAATAAAGGGAGAGAGAAAGAAAAAAAGAGAAAAAATTGTAGCATAAGGCATGTCCTACAAACTAAGGATACATGAGGATATGCATAAATTTTAGCATGGAGGATGAACAATGAAGTCAATACTTGATTTATAGCAATAAAGAGGCAAAAATGACAAAATAAGATTCTTACCGCTCATGTGGAATGAAAGGTTGCTTCATTATCACTATTTTCTTGCAGAAAAAATATGTTTTCATACAAGAAAGATTGATGTACTTTTTGTAGAATAAGGATTATTCTTATAGAAATAATAATGAGAGATGTTCTCTCATTGCAACTTCATGAGATACATTCTATCTCATTGAAGCCTCTGGAAAAAAAATAGAAGTTGGTTGAAAACCAGAAATGGTAGCCTCTTCTGATGAAAAAATTGAAAAAAGGAAAGTTGAAAAAAAATAAGGAAAGAGAAAAAAATAAAAATAAATAATAATTCAGTAGTGAAAATCTTCTCGGAGGCACTAATGAATTGGATTGCTTGAAAATTGGTTTTTCGGTATGCATTGCCTTGATTTGATCTACCCATCATTGTTCCACCATTGTACAAATCTCATCTACTGCACATGTGTTGTCTTTGATTTTAGAAAATCAGCTAACAATCATTGGAAGTAGCTTGTAAGGTGCATGATAAATTTTCAGGATAGTAAGGTATGTGTTTCTTATATTTAGTCATAGTAAGCATTTAGCATTTAGTGTATGATAATCGGTATTTGGAATAAACTATTTATACAATATTGACAAGCAAAAAATAGAACATGTTCAAAATGTCGAGAAACACCCCCTTCTACCCTTAGTTTCATGAAAAATTCAAAACTATCTGCAAAAACTTGATTTTGGGATAGACATGGCAGCAATTCTATTTGAATTAGTAGGGTAGGTTTTAGAAGGAGAACTACAAGTTGATATATCACAATTGCCTCATAAATTTGAGGAGGATAATCTAGAAAATGCACTTGAAGATTTTGTTTTACTACTACTACAACAAATAACAACATACAAAACAAAGAATAACATCTAAACCAAAGGATGGAGAAGGGATTTTTGATGTTTTGGAAGGCTCACACACCCTACATATGGGCCCACAATAGAATCTACAACTAAATTTTGTATAGGAGGTCATTTATACATTTTTGGATGCATCTTCAAAATGAATAGAGATAGCTTCAGAATCACAGTCTCATTTCGAAGAAGCTTTGGAATGAGATAGACATTGTGCCAAAATTCCTTAAAATGTTGTAGAACAAAAAAAAGAGTACAACACATCAAAATTTGAGTTCCCTTAAGCTCATAAAATCCCACTACAAGTAAGTACATCCCTAAAAAAGAATCAAAATCGAATTTTTGTCAATTTTGTTTCAAAGGTGCAAAAATAGCAAAAATAGGCATTCAATTTCAAATATTATCAGAATAGAAAATTCCACTAGTAGTAGTGCATCTGTCAAGTATGGTTCCATTAGAACAACACAATAAGGCTATTACAATATGAATCACATACTATCAAGCCTTTAAGAAGTACTTTGCAACACTAAAATTTGTAGAAGGGCAGAAAAAGAGTCAAAACTATAGGAATTGTAGAAATTGTAATATTGAAGGGTGAAAGTGTAGAAATAAAAAAATTGCAATTTAAAAATGAAAAAAAATTGAAACAAAAATGCAAGAACAAAACAAAGAGCAAAATAAAAAAGGGGAAGAAGAGAAAAAAATTGCAAGAATTACAAAAATTGAAAAATTACAGAGTTGCAGCAAAATGAAATGCATGTGTTTAATTATAAAATATTTAGTGTAATGCAGCAAGGAGAAATTTCTCAAGTGGCAGGTAATGTGAACTATTCAGTAATTTTCAAAAATTACAGCAAGTTCAAGATTTCTTAGCAATTTTCAAAGTTCCAAATTTTAGCAATTTTTGAAATTTTTGGTAGTTTTTTTCAAAAAAATAGCAATTTTAGAAATTGCAGCATCTTTGTCATTTCTCAAAAATTGCAGAAATTTCTTAGGTGGCAAAATATGTTGTTCAAAAGGATAAAATCTGCATATTTCTATGGCCTACTAGGATGCATGAGGGCATGCATCAGTTCAAGCTGGGGGGGATGATAAGGCCTAAAAATGCCTCATTGTTGCACTATGTTTGACATATAAAAACTGCCATATTACTAAAAATGATAAAGTTAATTTCTAAATAGTTGATTAGAATATATTATTTGTTAAGTGTTTGCATGATTTTATGTTAGAAACACTATATCCCTATTTTGACTATTTTTTTTGCATTTTGTGACTATTTTTGACATGATTTTGTTGATGAAAATAACATAGAAGAATAAAGCAGATAAGCATGTTGAGATATTTGGCCAACTCAAGCATGTTTTAAGTGTCATACCATTTCAAAACTAGAGTTGTCAAGTGATTTGGCATCAAAATAATCTCTATTATAAAATAGGACAATGACAAGTTTTGTGCAGCATACAAATATCAGCCAACTGTCACATTAAAGGAGCACCTTGAAGTTATCAAGCAAAGCATGAGAAAATGGATGGAATGTATTCAGAGTGACTAAATAAGACATCCAACCTATTTAGAAGCATTTCCACATAGTATAAATAGAAAACAATAGGGCATCACAAAGCAGGGACAGTTGTGCATCATTTTCTACATTATTTCAAGTTTGATTATTTTATGCATTTCAAATAGCAAAATGTTAAATGTTGATGTCCATCACCTCATAATAATGTTTGAACATTTTTACCATATTTAAAATTTTTTGAAATACAAATTGGCACCAAATTATTATGATTGTACAAAAATCTAGAAATCTGCAGAAAACAACCATACAAAAACCAACAAGCTATCACTTTATTGGATGTCTTGGAATTTGTCAGAATTGCTATGCAAAACTTATTGAATCTAACTTTTGAGGGATAGAGAAGATTTCCTATCCCGTTAAACCTTATTTTTTGGATGTTTTTAGTGCACCTGAGCATAAATTTTGTTTCACAGCCTAATATTTCAAAGAAGCTCCTGAATGAGGGGAAAAAGTGGCCAGTTTTAACCAAACGGAGGTTTGAGCACCCAAAATGGTAGGGAAAAGGTATTTTAAGGTGGAAATAGGTGTACAAGATATTTCTAAACCACCTCCAACTCACTCCCACCACTAGAGATGAATTCCAAAGGCCAATGAACATTGTTGCAGCACATATTGTCTTAATTTGGACTAATTCAGTTTTAGAACTAATTGGCAAATCACTGAGAAATAGCATAAGCTAATTTTAGCATGATGCATATGTAATAGGAAATTATAAATAACATAGCTCCCTCAATGGTTGAGCTGGTAGATAGTTGATAGCTGATAATAGTGAGCAGTAGCTAATAGTGAACAGTGAGAAGTAAGATTTTTCCTATAGAATTGTAATGTTTGGCAATAATCAATAAAGTGCAGTTTCTTCAATTATATTTTTTTCATGAGTGAGTATGAGTGTTAGGTAGCTAGAAAAAATTTCCCACCTTCTTTTGGATCAGGAATCTTGGGCCCAATTTTAGGCCTGGAAGGAGGACTTTTATGATAGATTTTCCTGATAACTTTTCTATAGTAGATTTAGTAGGATGCTTGTCACATTTTCATTTCTTGTTTTGATTTAATGTGATGTTTTCATGTTTTTAGTTGTATTTTTGTGCAGCCAATGTGTGTGTCATCTAAAAAATTAGTTTAGACCTATGTTTCCACTATTTCCCCTATTTTTCCTACTCCCCTATTTTTCATGTTTTAGCAACTTTTATCAGTTTTTCAACAGTTTTCATTTTGTTGTCAATCACTGTAGCATAAGCTTGATGACCTTTTGTAGTAGGAAACTGATATGTGTTTTTAGCATAAGTATTATTTCCAAGCATCATTTCAATTCTGCAAGAGTAAACTAGGTTTCAATTCTGCAAGAGTAAACTAGGTTTCAATTTTGCAAGTGTAATTTAGGATTTCAATTCAGCAACATTTCAATTTAGCAATTTCAATTATTGCAATTGTAGTTAGATTTCAATTTTTGCAAATTAGAATTAGTTTTCAATTCTTGCAAGTTAATTTAGTTTTCATTCTGCATATTAGGTTTAGTGTGACACCAAAAAGGCTAAACCAACATTTGTTTCATTGAATAAATGCTTGTAACCTGAATGTCTAAAGTGTAATCTACCCAAACCTTCTATTGTAGACAACCTTGGACACCACCCCAGATTTGAAAAATCATAAGATTAAATGATGACAATAATGACACTCATCACCATAGCATGGTTGCACTTTCATTTTTCATTCTAAATGATTATGTCTTTATTGCTATATATTTTTTATTTCTTCATAACCTCAATTGCATATTATTTCATTCTATGATATTTACATGGTTTTCATGCTTAGAATAGGAAGCTTAAGCTAAAGCTGAATAATAATTTTGCACTAATAAATAGTTTGATTTTATGGTATAATTCAAGCTTTATTAGTATTTCATGAATATTTGCATGGACTATCCATACTTCGTTCTTAATATCTCATAGTTTTGTTCATGGGGTCTATTATATAGCGAAAATCTACCATGTGGGTTTATGTTGAGGTAATTATTACAATGAAATACATTGAAAAAAATGTATCACTAACTATAAGGTATGATTAAATTAAATTTAAGTGATGGGAGAGGGGGAGGGAAGGGTTTTGTTCATATAAAAAAAAATCCTTCATTTTCATCCTCCAAAGCATCTTTTTGCTTTGATGCATTTTTTCCCAAATTGATTTTTGTATATTTAATTAATATGATTCACATGAAAATATTGATGCTTAAGGTCCTTTTTTATCGCATTAAAAAAAAAATCTAGAGATAGGTTTTGCTTATAATTTCCATTTGATAAGGATTAAGTTTTCTAAAAAAGGTTCTTCTTTTGTTTCCTAAAATGCATAACATTGTACTTGTGGATATGAGTCTAAACTAAAATATTAAAGTAGAGGCCATGATTAGTGAACTAAAATGGACTACAAGGTCATTTCCAATATTTTCTTCCTTGGATACTCATGATTTTCTTGCATGGAGTCAAGAATCCTCAAGGATGTAAAATTTAGTTTTTTTTTCCAAATCCTTTATTAATTTCCTTTTGTGAACTAATTATGTTTTGAGCTTATCTAAATTGTTATAACTCTTGCTCATATGCATCAATCCTTAGCCAAAATATATATTTAATCAATATTAGTTACAAATGTTTGAAAATATCATTGTTTCTTGAATTACAAAGCTCTAGGTATATTTGTGCACTTGGATTTAGAATCAACATAATTCTAATAGAAAATACCCTTGTCATTCAAAGGATTCAAATAAAATTGGGTACTAAAAATACTATGGAAAAGGATACCTAGGATACATGGTTTAATTTTAACAATGTATTAGGATGAAATTACTTATGCCAACTTATGTATGCATGTGATGGAATTTTGGCAACATGGGACAGTAATTATTTGGTATAAAATGATTACTATCATAACATGCAATTTATTTTATAATTATATGGTCATTTTGTAAAATGATAAATGTATATTTGATGAAATATTATTGAATTTCGATTTTTCTTTTTTTTTACAAATTTTGTAACAAGATTGATTATAGTGATGTGGTTTGAGTGCTTGGTAGAGTTACCTCGACCATGTGCATGAGGGAGGGTATCATTAGGGAAAGGATTGTAGGTGCTATACAACATGACAAAAAGAGGATAATCATGCACACACCACAATAGGTTGTATTTTCATTATTAGTTTAGGCATGCTTGCTTATTATATTCAATAATAAAATACAAGATTTATTAAAGTGATTATCTTTGAAATTTAAAATTAATACATATGATTTCATTTGAAAAATATAGATTTTGCATGAGAGTAGGGATTATTTGTGATGATATCATTACATGTTATAAAGGCATCCTTTAGTTTGGTTAGTGAAAACATTAGACCATGAGAGATTATTAGTCTCAGTATAAAATATCCTTTTGCTTTACCTCAAGTAGGAAACCTTTTATATGTTTATAATTTACATTATTAAGTGTTAGAGGGGACATTTTGGGACTATTTGGTAATACCCCACCACACAATGACATTAGATTTTACTATTTTTCTAATTTATCTTACCTTAGAGGAAAATTGTTGGGAGGCACCAAAATCCTATTTGACTCCAAAAAATCTTACTTTTAAAAGCTCTCTCATTTTATCTTCCCAAGATAAAGAGAGAGGAACGTGATAGTGTTCCATTGGTCAATTTTATTATTTATAAGCATTACATATTCTTGGATTTTGATCCAAGAATATGACATTTTGGGGTATGGATTTATATTTAAAAATACATATTTTTTATCCTTACTATATTTTTAGGGACATAACTTTGTGCTTGAGACTTTTTAATGATCCACAGAAGAAGCATTGGAAATATTAGAGATAAAAATAATGTTTGTAGGTAAAGTTACCAATAACTACACTAAAAAAAAAATTCTTGTGGGTCCATAGAAGCTCCCACATATATAGCTCTTGGTAAACTTTGTTGGACAATCAAAATGCAAGGAAGTCTAGTTGGGATTGACAAATTTTGATATATGATTGGCTAGAAGCTCAAAGGTATTCTACTAGATCCAAAAGTTTACTAAGATAAAAAGGCTTGGCCACTATAAAATGTGGCTAGATATTTTCATAGATAAGACCAGTTGAGGTGTGTAGTAGCCTTGGCTAGTCCTGGTTGAGGGACATGGATGGCCAAATTCAATCATGGTTGGAAGCACAAGTGATTGGAGGTTTTGAACAACATAAAAAATAACTCTTGATAACTCTGACCAGTTCTTTGATATCCTAGAAATAAATAAAAACCTATAGCAAATGGTAACAAAAGATAAAATATCCTAAGTAGGTATATTTTAGGATAAAATTATGTGTGTTAGAGGCATGGGTCGCTTGGACACTTCTCAACCATCCAAGGTAAGGTAGTTACAAGAAAGAAATAGGCAATATCCTAGAACCTACAATAACATTGGTCTCTACTAATCATAAAGATATATCCTTGTAAATTTTATAGGTGGCATAACATTAATGTATGATGGAAGAAGTTAGACATACTCAAGTGGCACAAACCTACTAAAGACGTGGCAACTAAAAATGATGGATGGTGTTGATCAAAGCAATTGGTAGAAATAGAGCAGAAAATGATGTCCACTCCCTTGAGCTTTGGATCGTGCTAGGTTGTGCCTATACTATTAGGCCTATGATAAGCCATCCTTGTATTTATTATCTTGGCTATTATAGAAATTTACAAGAAGTAATATTGACCTTAGTATAAGGCTTGACAAATTGAGTGTTTGCCTATTGTATATGATGTAAATTTGCTCTGCAATTTTAATGAATTAGCTTGTTGTTTGACCTTTTCTAGAATTGTATTATTGAATTATTTTATATGTGGATGCTCTATAGGCCCTAGATATTTTTGTAAAAGCTCCATGGAAGGTCTAATAGTATGTTTTGTTTGGCCAAACTATTGTAATATTAGGGATGGTTAGTTTATAATTGGGTGGTTCTACTTTCTTCTATAAAAACTGATTAGGATGCTAAGAGATATTGGAGTAACAAAGGGTATGATTTGGGCTCAATTAATATTCAATAATAATTTACCTAGTAACTAGTCTATTACGGCCTTGTATGTAGTTTAGTTGTAGTGTGTTTTACATAGTATTCAACAATATTGTTAGACAAATATTGTTCACATCTAATCCACAATTATTAGCTCTAACCCTCAATTTCTCACTCTAATATTCCCCCATTTTTTATTTTTATTTTGTAATAAGAAACCAACCTACTTTGAAGGTTGGCTAAGTAGAAATATTGAACCATACAATATTAGCCCTCCGATCAAGGATGCACTTCCATACATTAGGAAAATCATAGACCAAGAGTTCCTAGGACCCTAAAAATATAAAACAAAAATATTTACTAAAATTTTTAACTTTCTATTTTTAAAATATTCATAGCTAAAATGTATCTCTAGCCATATTGACACATTAGTAGAAGATAAAAAATAAATAGAGAAGTCATATGTATGCATTTTAATTTAATATACCCTTTGTAACTTGTGGAAGATCAATCACCATATTTCCACATGGGTGAGCTTCTAACTCATGGAAGCTGAAGTATGATATTCCCATATGGTTGACCTTCCATAATTAATATGATGGATTTTCAACACACTAACTATTTTATAAATAAGTATGCATAATTGACTATAAAAATCATGAGTAATGGATGCAATGTTATAGCCTCACATAAATTCTCAAGGATTGCTTCCATCGTACTCTATATTTTGAGCAACAAAATCATTATATTATTTTTCTTATATATTTTTGTATTTTGGTTTGTTATAGTTTATTTTTTCTAAATTTCACTCTTTCTTGATTACTTAACTTAAAATTTTGAGTTTTATATTAGTGGTATTAGATTAGTTTATATTTTAAATATATGTCCATAAAAACAACATCAAGGTATCAAAATTTTGGGTATTAGATACAAGATTCCTCTAATTACCTCCCTTGTCATTCCAAAATATTTCAAGTGGGAACCATAATGGACAACATTGAGACAAATGATCCTTTCAAAGAGATGTTGAATAAAACCCTCATAAAATAGAGGAAGGAATGAGATTTTGGATTAATTTTCTCAAATTCTTCAACAAATCTCTATTACAAGTTCTCCAACCTCCTTCGCATAATCTCTCATTATCCTAGTACCATTTAGTGCTTCCACACCTTTTAAAGTGTAGGTGAATGTTGATATTCCTACTTTTGAATAAAAATAATAATTTAAATACCCTAGAAAATTTGTTGGACCATTATCTTTATACTTCTTTATAAATAAATTCATCAAGATTGATAAAATCACTTTAGCACTTTTAAAATATTCACTACTTATTTGAAATAAGTAGGATGGATATTGTAATATAGACAAGAAGAGGAATGAAGATGAAGAAGTAGTGTTCACATGAAATTATTTCATGCAAGTCATCAAGGAAGAATATTATCCCATGAGGGCTTATGAAGACCAATACATATGATAGAAACAATTGCATCAAGGTAAAGACCAACCTATTCAAGATTAAACTAAAACTTTCTATTCCATAGCAATAGAACTATATTTTTAAGATGTAAAAATGCATAAAATCCTCAACTGTAGTGGGCTATAATAGTACGTTCAAGAGGATATGGACCTTTTCAAATTCAAGATATTGGCAGAGGCATGAAAAATTATAATCAACTTTGAGTAGAAGCACAAAATATATATAAAAGAAGAAGCAAGAAGAAAACTAGAACACTAAGTACCAACTACAAAAAAACAAGAGTTACACTCCAAAGAATCAAGATAAAAGGGGTTAACCCCAAAATAAAAATTGAAAGCAAAAGAGACTCCTAAGAAAAGAATTCCTTGAAACTAAGATTAGAAAATAGAGTGATTATCACAATAACAATCAATATTAAATGGAAGAGTGTTGAGTAATTCAATTATTTTTTGTTGAGTTACAACCCCCTATATCCATTAGAGCACTACCTATGATGGAAATATGAGCAAGTTTTGTTGTCATTGATGTCAAGAGTCAGTTTCAGTGAGCAATGTAAAAGGAAGGATGTCAAGAGTCAGTTTCAATAAGCAATGCAAGAGAAAGATTGCTTCTAGGCCTAAGGGAAATAATATTATAATATCTCTTATTATAATATTCAAGGTGGTCAGATGAGGTCTAAAGAGCAATAGGAAGGCCCAAGAAAAATAATATTATAATATTTTATTATAATATTAAAGGTCTAAGGTTAAGACCTAAAGTTATTAAATTAATTATAATAATTTCATTATAAATTAATTTATAACTTAATTTAATTAACCCTAAAGTTATTAAATTAATTATAATAATTTCATTATAAATTAATTTATAATTTAATTTAATTAACCCTAAGGTTAGGGTTATAAGGGCACAAAGTTTAATTTAAAATCAAATTAAATTTGAATTTCAAGGATCACCGACGTTTTGAGCATATGGCACATTGCATATAAAAGGGGCAAGTTTTATTTCAAAATATTATCCATGCGAAAGTAATATTGCCTAAGGAAATCATGCGTTGTGGTTAGAGAGGAAGAAACTTGCATGTGTTTAAAGACTTCAAAGGGCAGATGAAGGAACAAAGACAAGTGGGAGCACTAACGTTTGTCCAAAGTGTTGGGTAGTGCAATTGGAAGCCAAGGGCTGTGCTAAGTCGTTCGCAGGTGCAAGGTCATGGGTTCGATCCATGCGGTCTTCGTTTTGCAAGAGGAGAAGGTGTTTTGGTCTGCACCATCAGAGAAGGACAAAAGGAAGGCATGCACCTTTCCTTTTATGTGAGGGCACGTAGCCCACTTGGTGGGCACGCATTGTGCGGAGGTGCTTGGAAGAAGGGGATTGCATGTTTGAATCCCACCAAGGCCTTTTGGTGTGGTTTACAAAGGTATGCGCTCACATTTGCTAAGGTTAAAGTTGCATCCAAAAATTGAAAGGTGTGAAAATTAATTTTTAATTTTTCCAAAGTTTTATTAAGTTAAAATTGCATAGTGGGAAAAATTAAAAGGGTTTATGAGCTATAAGAGGGAGATAAAAGGGTGAGTAAAGTTTTAATTTTGTGTTTAAATTTTTGGTTGTTAAAGTTTATAAAAGGAGTAATAAGGTATGCCAAGGGTGTTATATGTTATATAAAGTCATATTGTGAAAATTGATTTGAAAGGAGAAATAAGGTATAGTTGAGATTTAATACTTGGCATGGTGAAATATTTTTGAAGGAAAATATTGAGGATAGATTTTTGATATCTAACCATTGAGATTGTCAAAGAAGTTGATTGTGATTGAGACAGGTTTTTGATCAAACAAAAGGTATGGGCACATCTTCCTTGTGAGTGAAATATTGTTGGGTTGAATGTTATGAATGCTAAGTTGGAGTGAAAAGGTTTTTTTGATAAGCATTGTTGAGTAAGCTTTCATGTGCATGATTGGTGAATGTTTGTGAAAACATTTGAGTGAGAGATTGAGAACTATCTTGAACTAGGGTTTGTGAAAGAACATGAGTATCATTGTTATGTGAGATTGTTTGATAAGCATTGTTGGAAATATTTGAGTAAGCTTTCATGTGCTTGATTAGGGTTTGTGAAAAATACCATGAGTATCATTGTTATGTGAATTTGGAATCATCTTGAGTCAAGGTTGAGTTCCATAGTGTGAGTTGTTGAAAGCATTGTGAAACACTTGGTTAGGGTTTGTAAGCAAGTTGTGTTTCATTGAGTGATTGGTTGAGTGGAGTTGATTGAGCATAGTTGATGGAAAGTGTTGGAGTGATAGTTCAAGTTCTGTGAAACAAATTGTTCTTTATCTAATTTGATGGAAAGAGATTGAAAGTGATTGAGTGTGAAACATATTGAGTCTCTTACCATTCTCTATATGTTTCTATGGTTAAAAAAATTTTAAGTGAAATTTGTTTGTGATATTGAAGAGGTTTTCTGGAAGATATTAAGTTGAGTTTTGTGAGTGTGAAACATATTGAGTCTCTAACCATTCTCTATATGTTTTTGAGTTAAAACAAGATTCTGAGTGAAACTTGTTTGTGGGTTTGAAGAGGTTTTCTATGAGAGATTGAGTTGAGTTTTTGTATGCAAGTTTGCAATTGATTTGAATAAGCTTTTGTGAAATCTTGTGAGAAGATTTGAGTAAGTCCTAGAGGGGACTTAAGGACAGAGTTGAGTAAGCTTTTGTGAAAGCTTAAGGAGATTAGTGTGAGTTTTGTGGAAGCTTACAATGTATATTTGAGGTAAGTCTTGGTGAAGACTTGTTGAGAGATTGAGAGTTTGTGGGGACTTGTGGAAGATTTGAGGTAAGTCTTGGTGAATACTTGAGAGTAGTTTGAGAAGTTCTAGAGGACTTGTGGATAGATTTGAGGTAAGTCTTGGTGAAGACTTGTTGAGCAGATTGAGCAAGTTCTAGAGAGGACTTGTGGATAGATTTGAGGTAAGTCTTTGAGAAGACTTGTGAGAAGAGTTGATTGATTGATTTGTTCAAACCTTGAGTTAAGGTTTGGGGCAGATCTAGTAGAGTTGATTTGTGATTGGATCAAGCTTTGTGTTAAGGATTGAGGATAGATTTGAGGATAGATTTTGGTGTATATTTGAGGATAGGTTTGTGCTAGACTAGAGATAGAGATTGAGTAGATTTGTGCTAGATGAAGGATTGTTGTTTTAGTTATTTGTATATTTGAGATAGATATTGAGCATATTTGTGCTAGATCGAAGGACTATGTTTAGTGTAGATTTGAGATAGATATTGAGCAGATTTGTGCTAGACCAAAGGACTGTGTTTAGTGCAGATTTGAGATAGAGATTGAGCAGATTTGTGCTAGACCGAAGGACTGTGTTTAGTGCAGATTTGAGATAGATATTGAGCATATTTGTTCTATATTGAAGGATATGTTTAGAATGATATGTGTTTAGTGTAGATTTGAGATCAAGCTTTGGAGGTGATAGAGTAGAGGATAGTAGTCTCTAGTGGATAGAGATCCATTAGCCAGGGTAGTGAGGATAGAGGTCTTCTGAGTGAGGATAGGAGTCTTCAGTGGAGAGAGATCCACAAGCCAGTGTAGTGGAGGTAGTAGTCTTCTAGAGGATCACCAACCAGAGTAGAGGAGAAGGAGTTCTCCTGTGGATAGAGATCCATGAACTAGCTGAGGGGATTGGTGTCTCCTGTGGATAGGCATCCATGAACTTGATTAGGGGATTGGTGTCTCCTTTGGATAGAGGTCCATAAACATTGTAATAGGGAAGGATTCCCAAGAGATTTGTTGAGAAAATTTTAGTGAAATATTTTCTCCGTGGAGTAGCCCACATTGGGTGAACCACGTTAAATTGGTGTCTCTATTGTGTGTGTGGTTTTGTGCATTGCTTTGATTACTGCTATTGATATTGCCATTGATATATTGGATATTATTGTTTTGAGAAAGAAAAGTAAAAAGTGGTCTTATACTGTTCACCCCCTTCTCAGTATAAGCTTGTGTTCTTCAATTGGTATCATAGCGGGTTCCTTCGGAAGAGTTTAATAGCTTGAAGAAAAATCTCACAAGAACACAGATGGATTCTCAGAATGGATCTTCAGGGAATTCGGCACCATTGTTCGATGGGAACAATTATGCACTTTGGAGTATGAGGATGAAGATTCACCTAATGGCACTTGGAAATGAAATATGGGAAGCAGTTGAGAATGGATACATACCACCAACTACTCCACCTACAGATAAATATGGTAAGCTCCTACATCTAAATAATTCAAAGGCAATGAATGGAATTTTAAAGGGTTTGCATGAAACAAAGTTTATAAAGGTTATGCATTGCACATCAACAAAGGAAATTTGGGATAAGTTGAAAGGTATATATGAGGGAGACAAAAAGGTCAAAAGGGCAAAGTTGCAAAATTACAAGAGAACATTTGAAGACCTAAAGATGAAGGATGAGGAAAACATTGTTGCATATCTACTTCGTGTGGATGAGGTTGTTAACTCCATGCAAGGACTTGGGATTAAGGTTGAAGAAATAGATGTTTGTGATAAGATTTTAAGGTCACTCCCAAAAAGGTATAGTGAAAATATTTCAGCTATAGAAGAGTCAAAAGATATTGAACTTTTGACAAGGGATGAATTACATGGAATTCTCACAGCTTTTGAGATGAGAATAAAAGAGGAACCTATTCCCCAGAAAGAAGCAACCTTCAAAGCTACTAAGAAGATAAAGGGTAAGAAGTCAGATTCAAGCAATGAGTCATCCAGTGATGAAGAAGCAAATTATGGCAGAAGGAACAAGGACTCAAGAAAATATAAAGGTACGAAATCAGTTAGATGTTTCAATTATGGAAAATATGGTCACTATGCATCTGATTGTCCAGAGGCTAGAAATAGCAATGATGAAGAAAAATAGGATCATAAGAACAAGGAAACAGGAAAACATAGGTACCAAAAGAAAAATAGGGATGGACAAGGCAAGCAAGGAAAGAAGTTTTTCCAAAGGCATAAGAAGATTTTTTATGCAGACAAGGCAAGTAAGAGTTCAAGTGATAGTGATGGAAGCTCCTCAAGTAATGATGAAGATGAAATTCTATTTCTGGAAGAAGAAAAAGAAGTGGTTAGAAATAGGTTACCAATGATTCTCAAGTGTTTTAGATGTGGTAACTTTGGTCATCTTGAGGATAGTTGTACAAGGAATGGATTCAGTTTTAGTGATGATGAATATGAAGATACACTTGAAGGTCCAGAAGAGGAAAGTCTTCTTATGGCAATAGAAGAAGAAGGAAGTACTTCTAGTGGAAATAAATCAGAAAGGAATGAAGATGATCCTAAAGGTAAACAAATAGAGGAAGAATCAGAGAAAGGAGAAGTTGATCTTGAGGGTGAGCTTATTTTTTCCCTTGATGCATTAAGGAAGGTAAGAAAGCAGAACTCAAAACTCAAGCTTCAATTTCAAGAATGTGATGAAGAGAAAGGAAAGCTTATAGAAGATCTAACCAACTCAATAGCTAAGACAAGGAGATTTAAAGAGAGGTTAGAGGCAAAGGTCTTAGAATGTGAAAGGTTAGAGCATGAAGTAGCTTCACTAAGGAAGGAAGTAAAAGAGTCTAAGGACAAGCTACATAGGTTTGGGAGAAGCTCAAAGAACTTGGATAAGATTATCAAGGTACAAAGATCTTCATCAAACAAGATAGGACTTGGTTTTGAATAGGTACAAAGAGAACAAGGAGAGGAGTCAATCTCAAGCTCCAAGGAAGAAGAAGCTTTAGAAGAAGAGAGTGTAAGAGAGAGTGAGACTTCTGAGGATGAGTTGGACAATAGAAAGTTCAACAAGGAAAGGAACAATGCACAAATGAGGAACAGATGGAACAGGAAACAACATAGGGTAGAAGAGACTAAGAGACCAATGGGGTCAAGGCAAGGTAGCTTCAATGGATGATGCTTCTCATGTCACAGGTTTGGGCACAAGGCTACACAGTGTAGGACACATGAAAGATAGGAATATGGGAATTTTAAAAATAGGTATCTCTTTCAAGGGTATTGCCACTCTTGTAATCAGTTTGGTCATAAGGCATTTAATTGTAGGGTTCATGATAGGAATGGATATGGCTTCACCAGGAGGAACTACAAGATATTTGCACCTTCAAGGAATCACAACATTAAGTGTTATAAGTGCAATAATTATGGGCATATAGCCAAGTGGTGTAGAGCAGAACTTCCAGAGACAAGCAGGAACAAGAATAGTCAGAGGAATCAGAAGGATCAGTTGAGGAAGAAGGTGGACAAAGGTAAAGATCAGTGTATGCTAGGAGTAGAGATACTCCCACCCCAAAATTAACCACCTCAAGAGGAGGTGGGGGAGGGGCTAAGCTAAGAGTCTCATTCTTAGCCCCAAGCCCCAAAGGTGGCCCTTTGCCATTGATGTCAAAGGGGGAGAGATTTGAGTTAGGGAGAGAGCATTCATTCAGGGGGAGCAGTTTCTCAGGGGAGCAAAACAGAAAGAGGTAAAGGAAATGGTAAAAGGTAAATGGGTTGCCATCAATGACAAAGGGGGAGATTGTTGGAAATATGAGCAAGTTTTGTTGTCATTGATGTCAAGAGTCAGTTTCAGTGAGCAGTGTAAAAGGAAGGATGTCAAGAGTCAATTTTAGTAAGTAGTGCAAGAGAAAGATTGCTTCTAGGTCTAAGGGAAATAATATTATAATATCTCTTATTATAATATTCAAGGTGGTCAGATGAGGTCTAAAGAGCAATAGGAAGGCCCAAGAAAAATAATATTATAATATTTTATTATAATATTAAAGGTCTAAGGTTAAGACCTAAAGTTATTAAATTAATTATAATAATTTCATTATAAATTAATTTATAATTTAATTTAATTAACCCTAAGGTTAGGGTTATAAGGGCACAAAGTTTAATTTAAATTTGAATTAAATTCGAATTTCAAGGATCGCCGACGTTTTGAGTATATGGCACATTGCATATAAAAGGGGCAAGTTTTATTTCAAAATATTATCCATGCGAAAGTAATATTGCCTAAGGAAATCATGCGTTGTGGTTAGAGAGGAAGAAACTCGCATGTGTTTAAAGACTTCAAAGGGCATACGAAGGAACAAAGACAAGTGGGAGCACTAACGCTTGTCCAAAGCGTTGGGTAGTGCAATTGGCAGCCAAGGGCTATGCTAAGTCGTTCGCAGGTGCAAGGTCGTGGGTTCGATCCATGCGGTCTTTGTTTTGCAAGAGGAGAAGGTGTTTTGGTCTGCACCATCGAAGAAGGACAAAAGGAAGGCGTGTGCCTTTCCTTTTGCATGAGGGCACGTAGCCCACTTGGTGGGTGCGCATTGTGCGGAGGTGCTTGGAAGAAGGGGATTGCATGTTCGAATCCCGCCAAGGCCTTTTGGTGTGGTTTACAAAGGTATGCACTCACATTTTCTAAGGTTAAAGTTGCATCCAAAAATTGAAAGGTGTGAAAATTAATTTTTAATTTTTCCAAAGTTTTATTAAGTTAAAATTGCATAGTGGGAAAAATTAAAAGGGTTTATGAGCTATAAGAGGGAGATAAAAGGGTGAGTAAAGTTTTAATTTTGTGTTTAAATTTTTGGTTGTTAAAGTTTATAAAAGGAGTAATAAGGTATGCCAAGGGTGTTATATGTTATATAAAGTCATATTGTGAAAATTGATTTGAAAGGAGAAATAAGGTATAGTTGAGATTTAATACTTGGCATGGTGAAATATTTTTGAAGGAAAATATTGAGGATAGATTTTTGATATCTAACCATTGAGATTGTCAAAGAAGTTGATTGTGATTGAGACAGGTTTTTGGGTCAATTCTTCATCAAACAAAAGGTATGGGCACATCTTCCTTGTGAGTGAAATATTGTTGGGTTGAATGTTATGAATGCTAAGTTGGAGTGAAAAGGTTTGTTTGATAAGCATTGTTGAGTAAGCTTTCATGTGCATGATTGGTGAATGTTTATGAAAACATTTGAGTGAGATATTGAGAACTATCTTGAACTAGGGTTTGTGAAAGAACATGAGTATCATTGTTATGTGAGATTGTTTGATAAGCATTGTTGGAAATATTTGAGTAAGCTTTCATGTGCTTGATTAGGGTTTGTGAAAAAGACCATGAGTATCATTGTTATGTGAATTTGGAATCATCTTGAGTCAAGGTTGAGTTCCATAGTGTGAGTTGTTGAAAGCATTGAAACACTTGTTTAGGGTTTGTAAGCAAGTTGTGTTTCATTGAGTGATTGGTTGAGTGGAGTTGATTGAGCATAGTTGATTGAAAGTGTTGGAGTGATAGTTCAAGTTCTGTGAAACAAATTGTTCTTTACTAATTTGAGAAAGAGATTGAAAGTGATTGAGTGTGAAACATATTGAGTCTCTTACCATTCTCTATATGTTTCTATGGTTAAAAAAATTTGAGTGAAATTTGTTTGTGATATTGAAGAGGTTTTTTGGAAGATATTAAGTTGAGTTTTGTGAGTGTGAAACATATTGAGTCTCTAACAATTATCTATATATTTTTGTAAGTTAAAACAAGATTCTGAGTGAAACTTGTTTGTGGGTTTGAAGAGGTTTTTTGTGAGAGATTGAGTTGAGTTTTTGTATGCAAGTTTGCAATTGATTTGAATAAGCTTTTGTGAAAGCTTGTGAGCAGATTTGAGTAAGTCCTAGAGGGGACTTAAGGATAGAGTTGAGTAAGCTTTTGTGAAATATTAAGGATAGATTAGTGTGAGCTTTTGTGGAAGCTTACAATGCAGATTTGAGGTAAGTCTTGGTGAAGACTTGTTGAGCAGATTGAGCAAGTTCTAGAGAGGACTTATGGATAGATTTGAGGTAAGTCTTGGTGAAGACTTGAGAGAAGTTAGAGCAAGTTCTAGACTTATGGAAGAGCAAGTTCTAGAGAGGACTTGTGGATAGATTTGAGGTAAGTCTTTGAGAAGACTTGTGAGCAGAGTTGATTGATTGATTTGTTCAAACCTTGAGTTAAGGTTTGGGGTAGATCTAGAAGAGTTGATTTGTGATTGGATCAAGCTTTGTGTTAAGGCTTGAGGATAGATTTGAGGATAGAGTTTGGTGTAGATTTGAGGATAGGTTTGTGCTAGACCAGAGACAAAGATTGAGCAGATTTGTGCTAGATCGAAGGACTGTGTTTAGTGCAGATTTGAGATAGAGATTGAGTAGATTTATGCTAGACCAAAGGATTGTGTTTAGTGCAGATTTGAGATAGAGATTGAGCAAATTTGTGCTAGATTGAAGGACTGTGTTTAGTGCAGATTTGAGATAGATATTGAGCAGATTTGTGCTAGACCAAAGGATTGTGTTTAGTGCAGATTTGAGATAGAGATTGAGCAGATTTGTGCTAGACAGATTTTATTAATATTTGACATATTATATCGAAGGACTATGTTTAGTGCAAATTTGACAGAGCTAAGATCAAGCTTTGGAGGTGATAGAGTAGAGGACAGTAGTCTCCAGTGGATAGAGATCCATTAGCTAGGGTAGTGAGGATAGAGGTCTTCTGAGTGAGGACATGAGTCTTCAGTGGAGAGAGATCCACAAGCCAGTGTAGTGGAGGTAGTAGTCTTCTAGAGGATCACCAACCAAAGCAGAGGAGAAGGAGTTCTCCTGTGGATAGAGATCCATGAACCAGAGGGGATTGGTGTCTCCTGTGGATAGGCATCCATGAACTTGATTAGGGGATTGGTGTCTCCTTTGGAAAGAGGTCCATAAACATTGTAATAGGGAAGGATTCCCAAGAGATTTGTTGAGAAAATTTTAGTGAAATATTTTCTCCGTGGAGTAGCCCACATTGGGTGAACCACGTTAAATTGGTGTCTCTATTGTGTGTGGTGATTTTGTGCATTGCTTTGATTACTGCTATTGATATTGCCATTGATATATTGGATATTATTATTTTGAGAAAGAAAAGTAAAAAGTGGTCTTATACTGTTCACCCCCCTCTCAGTATAAGCTTGTGTTCTTCAACCTCCACATCCATAGGCTAAGGATAGAGGGAATCAAATCATGGAAGCCAAACCAAATGTGACAATTGCAACCACAAATGTTGTGCAAGAGGAATCACAAAAAGAGACATAAGATAAGGAACATATATTTCAATCATAAATGTGGACCAAGGATAAGCTACTATATTTCATTATGGATTGTGATATTCAAAAGAATCTATTTTTTGCTTAGATGATGAAGGATTTAAATCCACTTGTCACACCACACCCACAACCATATAATGTTGGATGGTTACAACAAGGGAGAGATATTCATGCTACTTAATAATATCTTCTCTCTTATTCCATTAAGTCCTTCAAAGATGAAGTTGCATGTGATATTGTGTCATTCATTGTTTGTGATTTTATTTACGGCCAACCATTTATGTGGAAGAAACATGTTATTTATGAGTCTAGTCATAAAAATGTTATCATAACTATTGAAGGTTAGTGCTTCAATATACCAGAGATATCTCCTCCTACCTCTCTTTCCTTATTGCTAAAAAATATAGAAAGAAGATAGCCAGAACAAGAAAATTTATTATGATGATAATTAAGAAATAGAGTAGAAGGAGGATTGTTGTTATATTAATTGTAGAATCTACAAAAAAAGGTAAGTAGACCATATTGTAGTAAAATATTATGACTTATTCAAATAACCAATTGGGGTTCCACTTCATTATGAGGTAAAGCATTCCATTGATTCAATCCCTAGTTCTTAGTTTCCCAATGCACCTATATATCATAAATAATCCTTGAAAAGGATAAAATTAGGAGGTAGATCTAAGAATTAATTTAGAAAGATAAATTAGACCAAATGCTTCACCATGTGGTAGTTTAATTGTCTTAGCTCCAAAGAAAAATGGAATATAGAGACTCTATATTGACTATATATCTTTGAATAAAATCACTATGAAGAATTTTTTAACACTCCCTTGGACTAGCTTTATGGTGCAAATTTCTTCATAAAAATTGATCTAAAATTTGGTTATCATCAAATACCTATAGAGCCCACTTACATATGGAAGACTATATTAAAATCCATGATAGGTTTATTTGAGCAGTTGGTTATGGTTTTTGGCTTGACTAATACACCTACCACTTTCATTAGGATGATGGATAACATATTGTGTCCCTACACCAACTCATATGTATTAGTCTACTTAGATGATATTCTCATATATAGTAGGACATGGGAGGAACATCTACAACATGTTTGACATGTACTTCAGAATCTTCAAAGACAAAAGCTATATGTTAAATTATTTAAGTGTTCATTTAGCATCACTAAGATTCAATAACTTAGGTATATTTTTGACAAAGAAGGATTCCATGTTGATGTCAAGAAGAATCAAGAAATTAGAGATTGATATACCCCAAAGACTCTAACAAATATTTGTAGCTTTTTGGTTCTCTGAATATTCAAATTTGTCTACCCCAAAGACTTGTCTATGTTGGGTCAAAAAAGAGAATTGTAAAGGCATTGGCCTCTAGTCATTGTTTATTAAGGGTAAGCCTACACTTGAATGGGATGGTATTGCTACCTTTTAATGTGTATTTTCCAAATTTTTATCTTTTATAAAACTATGAATTTGGAGGTTTATCAGAAGAATTTATCGATTTTCTTAAAAATATGTTTTGTGTGTCAATTTATGCAAATACCTAAGGTTTCAACTAACCTAGTAGCTAAGTGCAAAGAATGATGCAATTCCAAAATGAAAACAAGGATGCAGAATACAAAAATTCTATATGCAATTTTTTTCTTGATACTAAATCTAAGGTCTAATTTCATGAAATAAAACTTTTATAGTTCAAACAAAGATGTAGAAAAACAAAAATTAGCTAAATGTACTTCTATGTGTGATTTTTTATTTAAATGCCTAAAGGTGGAAACAAGAAGCTTAATGCTAAGTTACTTAATTTCCTTTTGATTTTAATGTTATAAGATACTATTGCAATTTTATAAAAGTAAAATGCATAAAGAATGCAATGCAAGAATACAAAAGCTACCTAAAGTATGCTTTTAACTTGTTTGATGAATGCTAAAATCCTAAAGCAATCAA